>CM076970.1:2656074-2681074 GCA_039105355.1 Benthosema pterotum
TAGAGAGAACTTGTGTCCCTGCATCACTTGGCAGCGGGCCTATGTGTCGCGCGTGCACCAAGAAAGAAAAGTGGAATTCCATCCATTTTCAACATTTTTTTCTGAGAGCGTACAGATGCAACCAAATGAACCCTAACGGGTTCATTTGGTTCCATTTGTACGCTCTCAGAAAAAAAGAAGCGTAAAGAAATCCATTAACGTGGGGAAAATAGATCTTGATGATGTCATCAAGATGTTTCACCATGTTAAAGATAGAGTGCCATGATTTTTTTTCTACCCAAAAGACGATCATCAGGAAGTAAGATCCCCCCCCCCCCCACCCCCCCACCCCCCCCCCCCCCACACACACACACACACACACACACAAACAGCACACAATGTTTTGTTTTTACCGATTGTGAAATCAAGTGAGGCGTGCATACCGGTAATTTGCATATTTAGTGTGGAAATATGCAATTGTTGCAGGAAATATGTGCCCTTTTAGAAATATATTGATTCCAGCATGACATCCTCCTTTTGGTTGATTATGCAAGGAATTCTACGATCGCATGATGGCGTTTTTCTGGAGGGCCTAATGAATGTGTATTGTGGTGTGTGTGTGTGTGTGTGTGTGTGTGTGTGTGTGTGTGTGTGTGTGTGTGTGTGTGTGTGTGTGTGTGTGCAGGTGGTGACATTCCTAAATGACCTCTACACCTCTTTTGACGCCGTCATCGATAACTTTGACGTGTACAAGGTAAGCGCACACACGCACACATGCATGCATGCATGCATGCATACACACACACACACACACACACGCACACATGCACACAAGCACACAAGCACACACAAACAGTGTTTGTACACTGTGTGTTTGTACAGTGGCTACTGAGAGAAAATGCCAGGGCTACAAAATGAATGGTTGGCTGCAATGGCTGGCTATGGAATTGTTGAACTGTTTGTTTGCAAATGAACGCTCTACTAGGTCATACAACCGCGATGTTGCGCAAAAAGTATCGCAAGCAGAAGAGGGACATTTCACTGTTTTGGTAACCAAATGGACCCTTATACATATGTAACTCTTGAGAGTGTTAAAATAAAACCCTTACAGGTCCATTTGGTTTCATTTGACTCTCTCAAGAGTAAAATTACTGTATATCTGAATGACTTCATCTTCAACAATCTACACAATTAGAAGAAGAATTAGAAGAATTGTTCTTTTGACCGCAACGTTTTGCCAGTTTCTCTCTCCTAAATTATGGACAAAAAACTTGAAAATCCTTGCTTTTGAGAGATTAAACCCTTAGTGTACTGAACGCGTTTTGGTGTTCTAAGCATTATGTTTTAACTATTGAAAAATAGCAGATCTACAAGCTCATAGCGCGCCACCGAGTGGCGCGCTATGAGCTTGTATCTCTGCTATTTTTGAAAAATGGTGAAAACGTGGTGCAAATCTTTGAATATTATGTTATTCAGAAACTAGAAATCTAGACAGGACACAATGGTTGTGTTGCTGTGTTTTAACTATTGAAAAATAGCAGATCTACAAGCTCATAGCGCGCCACCGAGTGGCGCGCTATGAGCTTGTATCTCTGCTATTTTTGAAAAATCGTGGTGCAAATCTTTGAATATTATGTTATTCAGAAACTAGAAATCTAGACAGGACACAATGGTTGTGTTGCTGTGTTTTAACTATTGAAAAATAGCAGATCTCCAAGCTCATAGCGCGCCACCGAGTGGCGCGCTATGAGCTTGTATCTCTGCTATTTTTGAAAAATCGTGAAAACGTGGTGCACATCTTTGAGTATTATGTTATTCAGAAACTAGAAATCTAGACACAATGGGTTGAACTCAATTTCCTATATTTTCTTTTCCATGCGTGCTGCAGGTGGAGACTATAGGCGATGCGTACATGGTGGTGTCCGGCCTCCCGGTGCGTAACGGCCGTCACCACGCCGGACACATCGCCAGGATGTCTCTGTCTCTGCTGCACCACGTCCTCTCCTTCAGAATGAAACACAGACCCACGCAGCAGCTGCAGCTACGCATCGGGATACACAGCGGTCAGTTCCCACTCGAAGCCCTATACCAGGGGTTTTCAACCTTTTTGACTCCAGGGACCACCATTTATTCAGCACCCACGGACGGTCTACCATTTGATTACATTTTCACACCAAAGACCTACAATTAAAGAATTCTTTTGGTTTTGTCCACAATTCCAGGCTGTATTTTGCAAACAAAACAGTGTAGACTTCTTAATTAAGTGGTGCTGATTCAGATGATGAATATTTTAACTCTTGGGAGTGTGAAAATGAAACCAAATGGACCCGCAAGGGTCCATTTGGTTTCTTTTTTACATTCTCAAGAGTTACACCTGGTTAACCAACTTTCCATCATTTAGCCTGGGGACCACCTGGAACCTTCTCAAGGACCACTGGTCCTGTTGAAAACCCCTGCCCTATACTAAAACAATTATAGAACTGTAATTTTATAGAGCTGTAACTGTAGACCTGTAAATCTTGGTTAAAATGAAACCAAATGGTGGTCCATGGCTAAAAATGTAGAATAAATAGTGGGCCCTGCATGGTATGAAAATGGTTGAAAAACACGGCTGTAGAATATAATTATACAACTAAATACAGTGTCTTGTTTTTCTAGTCACTGTGATTTATTTACACTGGCATGTCAATGAAGTTACAACCGACATTTTTTACTGTATATATACCTTTTTTTTTTCAACTTCTCCCTCCTAAAATCACCAATGGTCATTGGTCATATCTATGGTCATGCATAAAGTGAGTAGCAAAACAAGTAGCAAAGTGAGTTCAACAAAGTTCAACAAAGTGAGTTTAAAGGAGCCGTATGTAAGAATTTTAATAAAACGAATCATAAAATGGCCCTGATATGCCAACCGACATTTAAAAATCACGTTCATTTCAAATACTTGTGTCACTGACAACAGTATGCAAGTCAGGATAATCGCGTTTAAAAAGTGCAGTTGCAGCCCTCAACTGATGTTGTTGTTGTCATTTTTTGTTTTGGCCGAAGCGCCACCCTCCACTTATCTCCCAATCACGAAGGCAGAAGTTTTTCGGCATCCAGGTTGCCAGCTCAGCTCTAGTTACCGCAGCAGCTGCTACTAACGTGTTGATAAAGAAATGTCTAACCTTCCGAAACCTAAAAGACCTCGTTATGAATCGATTTTTTTTAAACATATTGGAGTCAATGTAAGCTTACACATCACGGCGAATTAGCCAAATAGCGAAAATGCGACTATTTTCGCTTTTTGTTTTTTCGCGTTGGTGTCGATTTTTTCAGAATGCAGCAGCCTAAACTGCTCTGCCGTGTAGAAACCCAAAATCGCAGCGCATCTTTCTCTTTCTCTCTCTCTCTCTCTCTGTGTGTGTGTGTGTGTGTGTGTGTGTGTGTGTGTGTGTGTGTGTGTGTGTGTGTGTGTGTGTGTGTGTGTGTGTGTGTGTGTGTGTGTGTGTGTGAGAGAGAGAGATGCGATATTGTATTGCGCATCAATCCATGGCCAAACTTCGAGCTATATACGATCTGCAAACAATTAATCTTATGCCTTAATATCTCATAATAAGGTGGCAGTTTGGTAGACAGTTTGTGCATAATATAGATTATAGAACTATAGGCTACACAGCTTTCTCTAGGGCAAGGGGTCTGGGGCGACGCGCTCTCATGCTTTAATAGGACAACCCGGGTCGCGGACCCACAAGTGGATATACAAGTCATTGAAATGAAACCACGAGGAGTTGGGAACTTTACCAAGTGAGTAGTCCTGGCGTTGTTGCGCATTTGTCACTGATCTATCTATTTGATTGATTTACTTCGGGGATTTTCAACAGGTGGTCCGGGGAGCGCCAGTGGTTCTTGAGAGAGTTCCCGGTGGTCCCCACGCAAATGAAAGTTGGTTAAACCAGATGAAACTCTTGCGGCTTGCGGGTCCATTTGGTTTCATGTTTACACTCAAGTTAATAATATTCATAATGTGAATTAGCCCAAGTCTATACAACTAGAGAATGTTGAAGAATGGTCATAGAAATAGAATGGCCTGGTATTGTGGACAAAAGCAAAATAAATCTTCAATTTTAGGGCCTGTGGAGCAAATGTCCTCGAGTGGTGGTCCGTGGCTCAAATGCTGAATAAATAGTGGACCCTGGTATGAAAATGGTTGAAAACCACTGAGCTACTGGGCTTTAGATAAAAGAGCACGGCGCATAGATTAGGCTAATCTGTATAGGGATATGATCAAATGGATGATAGGCTATGGCATTTTTAATTTGGCTGAGTAGATGATCAAGTTGTATTTCAGCCTTTTAGCGCCGTCGGATTAATTCATTAATGAACTCGATCATGCGCTTCTCCGGTCATGACTCATGATACAAAAAACTTTTATGAACAACATTTCGATCGGCTCCTGCGTGCGTCCTTCACGGTAGGAACAAAATATATCAATGACAACGCAGCAGAGAGGAGAGCAGTAGAAGGAGGAGAGGAGGACGGAAAAGCGAAAGCCCAATAGTTTTATTCGAGTCACATTTAGATGTGTACGGGCAGCCGCGACTAAATTCGCCGGCAAATATTTCGCCTTTTTTTGGTCGCTTTTTCGAGTTGTTCCCCTTTTTGCCAATGTTAACAACCATTACTGTGTAGGATTCATCACTTGCCATGGAAGCTACTGCAGTCTACGTTCCTGCTTGATCCTGCCGCCTAGCTGGCAACCTCTAGTCGGGGGGAAGGGGGAGGGGACACACTGCTCAACAGTATTTTGAAAGTGATTGCAGTACCAGTTTTGGCCAGAATCTTACATACGGCTCCTTTAATCAAATGTCAACAAATCATTTTTGTTGGGCTCATGACAAGGCGGTGCTAATGTGTGTGTGTGTGTGTGGGGGGGGGGGGGGCAGCGTTTTAGCCAAATCACAGGGCAGCAGTCCCCAGCAGTTTCATAACAAGCCATTATAGAGTGGAGGTGAGGTAGAGATGGATTCAAATCTGTTTACAAACACATATTTCTGTTTGTGTTTGTGTGTGTGTGTCTCTGTGTGTGTGCGCGTGCGCGCGTGCGTGTGTGTACACAGGTCCAGTGTGTGCGGGCGTGGTGGGGTTGAAGATGCCCAGGTACTGTCTGTTTGGAGACACAGTGAACACGGCGTCACGGATGGAGTCCACAGGACAGCGTGAGACACTTTGTACTTCACCACTGGCTCTAATGCATAGGCGATTTTAGGCTCTCCCAGCAGGTGAAGGCATAGATCTGTAACTCTTGAGAGCGTTAATGGACCCTCACAGGTCCATTTGGTTTCATTTTACTTCTCTCAAGAGTTAAATGACTTAAATGAAAATCTGGATTAGGCCTACGTTATTCTCAAAAATCATTGCTTAACCCATTTCGGACTGAAAAATGATTCAAAGATTCCACAGCGTGCTACCGAGTGGCGTGCTGTGAATGATGCTAAATATTGCTAAGTAATGCTCATGCTAATATTTTAAAGTATTGCTAAGTGATGCTAATATTAATGCTAACAATGCTTAGACCAAGAATCATGTGATTACTTACACATTTTAGAACATATAGCCAATCGGTTGGCCTGTGTGTGTTTCATGTCCATGTCCATGGTAATGTTGCAAGTACTTATTACAAAGCATGAATGGAAGGAAAAATAGTGCCCCCTGACACCATCCTAAAATCACCAATGGGCTAATCACCAGGGGCGGATCTAGGCATGGGGAGGGGCAATGCCCCCCTAAATGCCCAGGCTGCCAAACATGATGGCATCATACAAAACAACCCAAGATATTTCAAATTAAAGTGCTTATACTTAAAATGATTTGAAACACTACTACCGCTATTAACTAACTACAGCTGTGTCACCACTAAACCAACAGCATTTCATCATTGAAAACAGAAAACTCTCTGAGTCAGACCTTTAGCTTTATGCATGCTGCGTGTCTGTTGCAACTTCAACAACAACTGATGTTATTATTGATGCTTAATTGTGTAATAAAAGTCCTGTAACTGAAAATGGTATGGGTGCAGCTTCATCGCCCGTGCCGCTTCGCGCCACGGGCGATGAAGCCGCACCCATACCATTTTCTCCTGCCCTCCCCTCAATTGGGAAATGTTACATCCGTCCCTGCTAATGTTTCCATGTTGTCTGCACAGCGCTGAAGATCCACGTCTCTGAGGCCACGCGCCTGGTGCTGGAAGAACTCAACAGCTTCCTGTTGGAGGAGCGAGGAGACGTGGAGGTGAAGGGGAAAGGAACCATGAAGACCTACTGGCTGCTGGGCGTCAAACCACACTGATGGCCCTTCTGAAACCCTGCTGGAACCCTTTGCCCTTTGAAACCCTCGGAAAATCCCACTGAAATCCTACAGAACCCGTACTGAAACCTACTGAAACCCCACTGAAGCCATACTGAAACCCCATCGCCCTAGTGAAACCCTATTGAAACCCAATGAAAACCCAGTGAAACCCTTAATGGAACACCACTGAAACCATAATCAAACACCACAGAAAACCTAGTGCAGGGGTCAGCAACCTGCGGCTCCTGAGCCGCATGCGGCTCCAGAACACAGCCCTAGTGGCTCCCTGGCTGTAGCATTATTACATACACACACTGGGGTGATCCGCACCAAAATAATATAAACATTTCAGTCACCCAAAACGCGTTGCGCTGTCTGACAGTTGCCAGTTAAAGTAGCACTTGGCCATGTCAAAAAAGCCCAGCAGTTATCAGAGGTGGAGCTTTCAATCTGAACCACCCATTTTCAAAGGTTTACTCAGTTTACTGTGTCATTAATATACCTTAGAGATGTTGTGTGGACTAGAAATGGAGTTCTGTAAAACTCCATTTCTGAAGAAAGGTTGTGTTTCACCATGTTAATGATTTTTCTTTGAGGACCTTTTTTTCTGAGAGTGTGCAAATGGAACCAAATGGACCCGCCAGGGTCCATTTGGTTCACATTTGCACACTCTCAGGAAAATCCAGACAGATTTTGAATTTAAATTTGGGTCGAAAATGGCTCTTTCAACATCTTGGGTTGCCGACCCCCGACCTAGTGAAACCCACTGAAAAGCAACGTGGCAGACGTCCCTGCGGATATTCCTGAACCGATTACATGGCAATGTCTCAATCTAATTTTGAGTAATCGATTCCAAAGCATCTATTCGGCACTGTTCTTTTCTTCCTGTTTTCTGCAACAAAAATGGCTTATATTTCTGACTCTGTGACAGAGTAGACTGAAAACGGCGGTGTGTTGAGCATTGTGTTGAGTAGGCCTTTGCACTCTTGCAAAAACGCAGTTAAAATAGAGTAATGATTGTGATTATTTAAATATATTTTTGATAATGTATTTAACATAGGTGCATTGCACGCGTGCCAGATTAAATAGGTGCGCACACGCACAAATGGTTGCGAACCACTGGTTGAAAATAGCTTAGCAGGAGTTTTGCTTTTCACATGAAATATGTAAGGGAAAACACCCGACGAACCGATGATTTGTTTCCTAATAACCGGTTCGAAGGGTGTTATCCCGCTTATTACATGGCTTACGTCAGTGGTTTTCAACCTTTGTCCGAGGACCACCAGTGGTCCTTGAGAGGGTTCCAGGTGGTCCCCAGGCTAAATCGGTTAGTGATTTATCGTAGAGCTCTGGGTAAAAAGGAGCGCTTGTTTTTATCCGCCGGCTACTACTAGTAGGGCGGGGCGAAGCATAGTTTTACTGAGGTTATGTTTAGGGTTAGTTACCGCATAAAGCACCGTCTAACTCTCACCCTAACCTAACTCTAACCCTAAACATAACCCCAGTAAACCTAAGCTATGCCTAAACCTAATCCTAACCCTAAACTTAACCTCAGTAAACCTATGCCTAAACCTAACCTAACCCTAACCATAACCTCAGTAAAACTTCCTTCGCCCCGCCCTACTAGTAGTAGCCGGCGGATAAAACAAGCGCTCCTTTTTACCCCAGAGCTCTACGATAAATCACTAACCGCGGTCCTCCTCTGTGGCTAAATCCAGGCTGAATGGCAACGGCATGTAAACAACCAAATACGTAGCTAACCAAATGGACCCGCTAACGGCGTGCTGGAACTAAATGCGGAAGCGCAGCGTGGATTGATATGAACACAGCTGTTTGGACGTTGGGGACCTTGATTATGCAGTGGTCCGATATAGAGCGGAGCGGTGAATTATAGTGTAATATGTTACTGCTCACGTGACCAGAACGCTGGCTTCTGATTGGAGCATTCATTCAAGCCATGTAATAAAACAATATATTATTCCATCAAGGTAAACGTATAACCGTGGGCTTGTGTGTGTTTATCTCACATGACATGATTTTAATTTCCTGTACAAAACTGTTGTACTCGTTCAAAAAATTAATATGTACATTCCATCCTCATACAGTAGTGTTGCTGTTATGTAAATGAGCACAATTCTGTTTAATTATTTCTGTGTGTTTAAATTGTGTGGTAAATAAAGTTGAATCAGTTTAATTACGTTGTGTTAATAATTACGTGTGTGTGTGTGTGTGTGTGTGTGTGTGTGTGTGTGTGTGTGCGTGTGTGTGTGTGTGTGTGTGCGTGCGTGTGCGTGTGTGTGTGTGTGTGTGTGTGTGTGTCTTTTTCAAAATAAAACCTATTCTGCAAGGGACATGGCAAGTTTGCTACGCATGCCCGTGTCTGAAATGTTTGCATGTTATGTGTGGTGGTTGATTGTCGTCCCTTTTTTGGGAATTTTTGCAAGCTAATATTAGGCCTACTATTTTATAGAGTTATAGCATATATAGCAATAAAACACCACTGAGTCTAACTAGACACCACGTCACATGTTCGAGTCCCTATCCCGGCGGCCTTTGCTGCAGGGGCAGATCTAGGCATGTGCATGGGGGGGCAATACCCTCCTAAATACCCAGTTTTGCCCCCCCCCCCCCCCAACACAATACCATGCAAAACAACCCAAGATATTTCTGAAACACTACTACTACTGCTACTAACTAACTAGAGCTGTGTCACCACTAAACCAACAGCATTTCATCATTAAAAACAGAAAACTCTGAGTCAGTTATTATTGATGCTTTACTTGACTAGTCCTATAACTAAAAATGGTATGGGTGCTGCCCCCATACTATTTTCTCTTGCCCCTCCAACATGTTCTCTTGCCCCCCAAATGGGACATGTTACATCCGCCCCTGCTTTGCTGCTTTGTCACTCCCCATCTCTCTCATGCCCTGTCAATAAAACACCTCACAGCCTAAAACAGTGAATCCCTAGACCCGTCTCAAAGAACACCATACGGGGGTCGGAATTCTAAACGGTCCCCGCTTTTGTCTTTGCAAATACGATACATGTTTTTTTTTTCCTGTTCTCCGTATGCATTCTGTATTTGCACATCTGAAAAATTGGAAATGCAACACTCACAGTGCTTTTTCTAGTTATCCATTAAGTTAGGGGTTTTCAACAGGCGGTCCGGGGACCACCAGTGGTCCCTGCAGAGGGTTCCAGGTGGTCCCCAGCTAAGTTGTTTAACCAGATGTAACTCTTGAGAACGTAAAAATGAAACCAAATGGACCCTTGCGGGTCCATTTGGCTTCATTTTCACACTCTCAAGAGTTAAAAATTTCATCATGTGAATTAGCACCATTTAATTAAGAAGTCTACACTGTTTTGTTTGCAAAAATCCAGCCTGGAATTGTCAACAAAATCAAAAGAATTCTTTAGTTTTAGGTCTTTGGGGCCAAAACGTCATCAAATGGTGGTCCGTGGCTCAAATGCTGAATAAATGGTGGGCCCTGGTATGAAAAAGGTTCAAAACCCCTGCTTTAAACTGTATGTGTATATGAAAAATTCCAGTCTTGTTTATGAAGATATATGGGCCTCATGGCTCAGCTGGGCCTCCTGACACCATGGCCTGGCAAGGCTACTTATGAAGATGCTTCTGAAAATGTATTCTACTGCCAGCTAGTCTGACCACTTTCTAATACTCTTCATCGTGGCTTTCCCTGAAAATCCAAGGGGTGCAAGCAGCCTGGCCGATCATCTCCATGTCCTGTTCTTTCTTGTGTCCTGGCCCTCTGGGACACAGAAAATCATCTCTATTGGCACCACTGTCCTGAAATGCAAAAAAAAAAAAAAAAAAAAAAAACACAAAAACCAAACAGTGCATATGCTGTATTATTTTTTATGTAACTTTATATATTTACTTACTTCATATATTACAGACATACTGATTTAATATTTACATAATCTCTTTATTTAGTTTGATTTTGTACACCCCCTCCTGTTTCCAATCATCAATAATTTGGCTGTCGACCACCAGGAAATTTATCACTGAGGAGAACAGCTATATGGTCTTCCATATGGCCACATATTATCACAATTGCAAAAACTACTCAACATGATATCTGGCAACTTCTACACTCTGGGGAGGGGACCCCTACTAAAGATTTCACACAAAACCTTGGTGTCACATTCTGGCAAGTGGACTGACTAGAACAAACAAATGTTGCCGCTAAGCTTTATAGCTTGTATAAAATGTACTGTATATAACAGGGGTTTTCAACAGGTGGTCCGGGGACCACCTGTGGTCCCTGAGAGGATTCCAGGTGGTCACCAGCTAAGTTGGTTAACCTGATGTAACTCTTGAGAACGTAAAAATGAAACCAAATGGACCCTTGCGGGTCCATTTGGTTTCATTTTTACACTCTCAAGAGTTAAAATATCCTTTAAGTAGCCCAAGTTTACACTACTAGATGGTTGATGGTCATTTTGATTTGTATGCTTGACTGTTTTGTTTCCCCAGATCCAGCCTGGAATTGTGGACAAAAGCAAAATATATATTTAGTTTGGGGGTCTGTGAGGCTAAAATGTCCTTAAGTGGTGGTCCGTGGCTCAAATGCTGAATAAATGGTGGTCCCTGGAGTCAAAAAGGTTGAAAACCCCTGGTATATAACAAAGCAATGTGACTTTTTGGTTTGTTTCCCCCACCCAAGAGTATAAACATAATCTATAATAGTAATGTTATATAACCTAGCAATATAACTTATCAGCTGTACACACTGGTTGACCACCATACGTTTAACAATAAAGCTAATAACAATTAAAACAAATATTTATGCAAAAAAAAAAGCTGACGGGTCATAGCAGTGTAACTCTTCATGGAGTGGATGGCTGGATGGACAGGAACACTGCTAAGCTAAGTTAGCTAACCACCACTGCACCACAACACAGTCTATTTTTACAATGTACATTAACCAGAGCGAATTATATAACTATTCATATCAATCATTAATCACTAAAGTGACGAGTGGTCAGTTAATGCGTTAAAATGTTCTGAAATGCCGTAATTTCGCCAATTTACCTGCTAACTTGCATCCTGCTGTCGACGGAGCTGCCAGCTCCGAGCTGGATGTGCAGAGGGGTTTGTTTGGAACTTGCATTCCTCCTCGAAGGGCACGCGCGCGTTTCAGCCAATAGGCGTCTCTGTTCGGCTGGAGAATGGGGAGTCAATTGGAGTGACGGCACTCTGCTTCCAGTACTCTAGATTTACAGACTTGGCGTAACTGTATTTCTAAGGCTCTGACTGGGCAAACCAGTGCGGAAGAAACGCCCCCTAACGACCATTCCAAGCCAATCACGTCACAGCACCGTCCCTTTGAGCCTATGGGAACCTAGACGCCAGTCCTCCTGGCCAATGGGAACAGCAGGGAGCAGCAGCGCTTCCGTCTCCTTCCGGAAGTGTTTGGTTTCACATCAGAGCAGAGCCACGGGGAGGAGCGGCGGCACGTACGGCAGCGCCTCAACAAGTTTTAAAAAACACACAAAAAGAAATAACATTTAACTCATTGAAAACATTCAAAGAAAATAACCGCATAAAAAACATTAAAAATAATAGCACACGCAAACGGGCAGTCGGAGGATCCCCCCGACTAAAGAAGCACCATAACAAGAAAATAACAATATTAATACATAAAAACCCAAAAGGCGCCGATCAGCAGCAGCCAGCAGCCAGCGATCATCACCCCGGAGCAGCCCGCCTGTCCTCCGCCCGCACCGCACCGCCCCGCCGCGGTGCAGCCCCAGTAGACCCCGATCCGAGGGAGCCGGGCTCCTGTGAGGGATCCAGCACAGCAGCAGCCCGGGATCATGATGGAGCCTTCCCCGGCCGCCAAGGCCCGTCCCGCGGGCCGGCTGCTGCTGAGCACCCCGCTGGACGCGAAGGACGAGATGGAAGAGGTAACGTGAACGTGACGGTGATGAGATGGGGAGAGTGAGAGCCCACTCTTTTAGATGTATGAAATACATTTTTTGTTTAGGCTTGAGGAGTAGGTGAGTTGTGTTGCGGACTTGTAGAGATGGGTTTCTGGAGGTGGAACCTTCAACTTGAGTTGCTCTGACTGGGGGGGAGATCTGAAGAAAGTATAGCAGCCCGCCGAGCACCGCACCGTTATGATAATACACTAATCAAAACAAAAGAGAAAGAGAGAACCCCTCTCTCTTATTATCTCCCCCTCCAATGTCTCCCCACTACAGCCAGCCACGTTAGCATGCTAGCTGTAGAGTGGAAGAGTCGCGACATTGAGGGGGTCTGAAACCGTTCACCGTTCAGGAGACCTGAATAGGGACAAACTAGAGTTGGAGTTAAAACAATCTTAACTGAATGAAGTTAAGATCATTTAGACTAGAGGGTAGCTTTGTTTTTTGTTTTTTGTTTTTTTTCCCAAACATGGGCAAGGTTTTAATTTTAGGCTCTTATTAGACCAATATGAGTGTTAATTGATTTTACATTTGCTGCTTTCTTTAGTTTTAGTGATTTTAGCTGTTTTTGACAGGGAGCCGGGGCATTCGAACATGGTCATATGTATGTATATTTTCCCCCACATATTTTATTATTATATCTGTCCAACAAAAGATCACTAGGGTACTGAATGTGACATCTGTCATCTGCAGGGCTTGACACTAACACTTGCCCGCTTGCCCGGGGCAAATAAAAAACAATGATGGGGCAAGTGAAGACTGCTACCTGGTTGCCCGATCGGGCAAGTGTGCAACTTAGTGCACTATAACACAACACAAGATAAATTTGTCTTGAAGGCAGTCATTGCACTCTGCCTCTGTGTCTTTCCCTGCTTTCTAGATATCCACAATTCCAGGCTGGATTTGGGAAACAAAACAGGCAAATTAACATACACATCAAAATGACCATTAATCTACTACAGTGTAGACCTGGACTAATTAAGATGATGAATTTTAACTCTTGAGAGAGTGTAAAAATGAAACCTGAGGGCAAGTAGAACCTGACTTGCACTTGCCCGATGGGCAAGTGCCTCGGAGACATTAGTGTCAACCCCTGCATCTGCAACAACTATTTTATTTATTAACAAAATGCATATTTAGCCCTGTGCTCGAATCATGCCCCCTGTCAAAAACAGCTGAAATCCCTACAGAACTACAGAAAGCAGTCCAGGATTTGTCCCCATTTGTTGTCCCCATTCTCAATAGAAGTCTGTATCGAAGAGCCGCCATTGGGCCAGCCCTATGAAGCGTACGGAGTTGTCCTAACTCTAGGTGTTCTATTCTCTTATTAAGACTCTACTCAGGCTGTATTAAGCAGCACGGGTCTGAGCTATAATATGACATTATAAAGCGTCGGTTGAAGCCCTAGAGGGGGTCCCCGCCGGGGTTTGGGTGTCTGTTTTAGGTGTGTTATTTGTAGAGCCGTGGGGGGGTCCCTGTGTGGTGGTTTGTGAAAGTGACAGTTCCACCACTGGGGCTTAGCCGTTAGCATCGCTAGCATCATGCTAACGTAAACACGGCTCTGGGTCGGCACTGTGCGTGCCGTGAGGCGCATGCGCAGTCCGCGCGCAAGCATGACATGCAGCAGGCTTTTCACATGTCAAGAACTGTCAAAAAGTTTTTTTTTAAGCTGGATCTTAAAAAAAAAAAAAAAATGGAGTCTGGCATTTTTTTTTTTAACTTGCAGTCAGAGAAACGAGTAACTATAGCGTCGAGATCAGTGTGACCACGTTAATGTTTTTGATTGATCGATCGATTGACTGATTGAAATAATAGTTAATAGTTGAACAGTAGAATTACAGTATATTTCAAGCACAACTCAATACAAACACTGTTAACGCCATGTGGACCCCATGGCATTTAGAGATGTACACATAATCATATTCACTTCTGCAAAGCCAGAAGCATATTAACATCATAGTGGAGGTAAAAGTTGGGGGGCAGTATGCATTATGGAGAAATGGGGGGTGAGTGGAGGACTCTGATTTTATGGACGACAGTTTCAAATTGCCCTTTGAGAACTGTTTTGAAGGAGCCAAGGGATTTGCACATCTTACATGTTACTGTTAGTAGGGCGATCCACATTTTGAGGGACATATGAGCAAAATGAATCCCTTGAGTGCCCTGTTTGTGCCGAATCTGGCTTGCACATGGTTTGTTGCTCTTCCTCTGGTGTTGTGGGAGTGGACTTTGTCATGGTCACTTGCCCCCAAAAAATATATTGTAAATTTTGCATTTAAGTTTACTTCCTACTTGGGTGCTTGGGTTCCAGTTAGTCCCCAGTTAAGTTGGTTAACCAGATGTAACTCTTGAGAACGTAAAAATGAAACCAAATCGACGGAGGATGGATGGAGTTAAAATTAATCATCTTAATTAGCCCAGGTCTACACAACTAGAGAATGTAGAAGATTAGGTCATTTTGATGTGTATGTTAATTTGCCTGTTTTCTTTCCCAAATCCAGCCTGGAATTGTGGATAGCTAGAAAGCAGGGAAAGACACAGAGGCAGAGTGCAATGACTGCCTTCAAGACAAATTTATCTTGTGTTGTTATAGTGCACTAATGGCTAGTACACACTGCGCGATTTTTAGCCCGATTTAGCCCCGATTTTGGACTCACGACAAAATTCCTCTGTCGGGGACGATTTTTCAACTCCCGACAGTTTGACGGCCGTCTTTTCGTCTTGTAGTGTGACAGCTCAAAAAGACAAAAAATCGGCCTGATTTTGCCGTCGGGACGCCCCCGACAAAACATCGGCAATATTAAACAATTTTGATTTTTGCGACATTTCCTCGTCCAGTGTGACATAGTTTCTGACAAGCCCCGACACTTGCATTGTGCTGGCAAATGTAAAAACATTGCAAAGCCGGCCGGCAGCCACTGTCCCCCCATCTCATCTCATCTCGCAGCGCGGATGAGAGCCTGGAGATCGAGGCTACATCCCCATGGACGCACGGACCACTCCTATCATTCAAATAATTCTGATCCAAAGCATCATAGCGCAGCAAACGTATGACATTGTAATTCGATCATCTCTCTCTCTCTCTCTCTCTCTCTCTCTCTCTCTCTCTCTCTCTCTCTCTCTCTCTCTCTCTCTCTCTCTCTCTCTCTCTCTCTCTCTCTCTCTCTCTCTCCCCCCCCCCTCTCTCTCCCCCTCTCTCTCTCTCTCTCTCTCCGTGCGTAAAGTTGTCAGGGATCAACATTCTACCACGCGTGTCAAATGATTTATTGCATTGTCTATAGGCCTATTTTGTACTCAAATTAACTTTTGCGCATTTGAGTGAAAGGGGACGATGGGAAGGGAACAATGCCGGCGGTCATTGATTGATGATAGCCTACAAAACCCACGTAGCCTACATAAAATAAAATAAAATACATAGGCTACTACAAGGTGGCTGCTTCTCCTATAACGGTTTTTTTTCCCCCAACAGGTGGGCCCCCAGGCTAAATGGAGGGAAAGTTGGTTTAACTATAGGCCTATGTAATTCTTTGAGAGCTTAAACATGAAACCAAATGGAACCTTGCCAAATGGGTCCATTTGGTTTCATGTTCACACTCTCAAGATTTAATATTCATCATGTGAATTATCCCAAGTCTACACAACTAGAGAATATTGTAGAAGATTAGGATCATCGTCATTTTGATCTGTTTGACCATTTTGTTTTCTCCGAAAATCCAACCTGGAATTGTGGACAAAAGAGGTATTTTGCGTTCTGTGGGGCTAAAATGTCATCAAATGGTGGTCCGTGGCTCAAAATTTGAGCCAAATTCTGAATAAATAGTGGACGCAAGGGATGCAAACCAGTGAAACCGCTGAGAAGATGACAAATAGTTCCTGACCTTTTATTGGCTGGCTTGGCTCCGTCATCTCTCTCTCTCCTCCCCGCGCGTAAAAACGACAACTTTTTTTTAAGTGTGACAGATCAGATGCATGGCAGGTGATTGGTGATTGGCTCCAATATTACACAATAATACAATTTTTGGTATTGTGGTTATGCGTTTATTTATTTAATCACTTTGTAATATAACCAGGCAGCGCCGCAGCAGCATGCTGCACACGCTGTGTGCGCGTGTTTAAGCTATTTAATGATCACCATGTTAATAATAATAAACATTAACATGGTGATCACATCTTGATGACAGCGTCAAGATGTATTTCACCATGTTAATGTTTTTTTTCTGATATCAATTTCCAGGAAGAAACGGAACATGGGTAATTTGTTTTATCATTATTTCCACAAAACATCTCTGTCATAGTAAAATGTGGAAAATAGATGGAATTCTCCCCTTTATGTGTCAATTATTTGTAACCAAAAGGATGAACTATAGGCACATTGGGGGTCCATTTGGTTACATTTTGTGCCAACTGGCATGGATTCACTGTCTGTGTGTCTGTCGTCACCAAAATGCCATACGGATGACTTTATGGGGCATAGTGTATAAAGAAACAGCATTGCTGTGACACCAGTCAGATAATATACAGAGACTGACGCAAGGTACCCTCCCTTCCCGACCTTATGTCGGTCTTAATATTTTCGGGAGCACCGCCCCCGCCGTCAATACGTCGGGAACGTGCAGTGTGAACACTCGCAAGACAAATGATCGTCAACGAATTATGCAATTTTAATCGCATAATGTGACAGGGTACGTCGTGCACGACGTCGTGAAAGTCCCCAAAAATCGCGCAGTGTGTACCAGCCTTAAGTTGCACACTTGCCCGATCGGGCAACCAGGTAGCAGTCTTCACTTGCCCCACCATTTTTTTACTTGCCCCGGGCAAGTGGGCAAGTGTTAGTGTCAAACCCTGCTACTGTGTGCACTTTAGATATTATCATTGGGGGTCGCTGGCACTAAATATGTCATGATCGTCCATGGTCAAATTCATGCAAATCTGGCGGCCCTTGCAACATCTTCACTTCAGCATGTTTATATATATTCATCATGAACAGAGTGGCATCGTGGTTGAATGTCTTAAGCCAGGGTCAGCAACCTGCGGCTCAGGAGCCGCATGCGGCTCCAGAACACAGCCCTAGTGGCTCCCTGGATGTAGCATTACATACACACACTGGAGTGATCCACACCAAAATAATATAAACATTTCAGTCACTGACAGCACGCAAAACGCGGTGCTGTCTGACAGTTGCCAGTTAAAGTAGCACTTGTTGGGCATGTCAAAAAGCCCAGCAGTTATGAGAGGTGGAGCTTTCAATCTGAACCACCCATTTTTAAATTTAGTTTTTTACTCAGTTTTTACTCAGTTTACTATGTCAGTAATATACCTTAGAAGTGTTGTGTGGACTAGAAATTGAGTTCTGTAAAACTATTTATTTATTTTTTAAGAAACTCCATTTCTGAAGAAAGGTTGTGTTTCACCATGTTAATGATTTTTTTTATTTTTTTGAGGTGTCGCCTCGCTCATCACATCAGCCACAGGGCTTGACACTAACACTTGCCCGCTTGCCCCGGGGCAAGTGAAAAAAATGGTCGGGCAAGTGAAGACTGCTACCTGGTTGCCCGATCGGGCAATTGTGCAACTTAGTGCACTATAACACAACACAAGATAAATTTGTCTTGAAGGCAGTCATTGCACTCTGCCTCTGTGTCTTTCCCTGCTTTCTAGCTATCCACAATTCCAGGCTGGATTTGGGAAACAAAACAGGCAAATTAACATACACATCAAAATTACCTAATCTTCTACATTCTCTAGTTGTGTAGACCTGGGCTAATTAAGATGATGAATTTTAACTCTTGAGTGTAAAAATGAAACCAAATGGACCCGCAAGGGTCCATTTGGTTTCATTTTTACACTCTCAAGAGTTACATCTGGTTAACCAACTTAACTGGGGACCACCTGGAACCCTCTCAGGGACCACTGGTGGTCCCCAGACCACCTGTTGAAACCCCCTGGTTTAAAGCACCCAAGTAGGAAGTAAACTTAAATGCAAAATTTACAATATATTTTTGGGGGCAAGTGACCATGACCTGAGGGCAAGTAGAACCTGACTTGCACTTGCCCGATGGGCAAGTACCTCAGAGACCTTAGTGTCAACCCCTGAGCCACCACTGCAACTGAATGGCCGGCCCCTCGGACCCTGGCCTGTGTTGATCTTTTGGTGCGAGGCCTCCTTTAGCTGTATATTTTAGGTTGTGTGTGTGTGACAGAGAGATTGTGGGCAAACTTGTTGTTTTACTTTTTGAAACGGGAAACCATCCAGCCTGGTTTAGGATCAGAAATATCAAGTTCAGGTTTAGGCTCTCCGAGGTTTGCCAGTTTCATACTTTGTTGTACTGCAAAGTCACATTGAACAAATTGATCTATTCTACATTAAGCTGTATGCTCGATGGAACATGTATGCAGGCACATCATTTGTGTGTGCTATCTATGAGGTTTGTGTAGGTGCATGTCAAAAAGTGTATGTGTACCGTAATTTCCGGGCTACAAGCCGCTACTTTTTTCACATGCTTTTGACCCTGCGGCTTATACAACGGTGCGGCCAATCTATGGATTTTTACAGGTAACCGAGGTTTTCAACAGGTGGTCCCATAGTTTCCACGTGGTCCCCAGACTAAATGATGGCAAGTTGGTTAACCAGATGTAACTCTTTGAGAGCGTAAAAATGAAACCAAATGGACCCTTGCGGGTCCATTTGGTTTCATGTCTACACTCTCAAGAGTTATGATATTCACCATCTAAATTAGCTCCACTTAATTAATAATTCAATTCAATTTTTTTCAATTCAATTTTATTTGAGTGTCAAATCACAACAAGTTGTCTCAAGACACTTTACAAAAGAGAAAAGAACAGAGGGGAAACCGACAAAGATCCTCCCAGAGCAAGCAGAGGTTGCAACAGTGGTAACGAAAAACTCCCCCAAGGGAAGAAACGTCAGGCAGAACCTGACTCTGGGGTGGGCGGCCATCTGCCTTGACCGTGTCGGGGAGAGAAGAAGAGGGGTGGGGAGAAAGGGTGGGGGAGGAGAGGGGAGGAAGGGACAGAGAGAGAGATGAACACGAAAACAAGTAGTGACAGTAGACAGTGCAGTAATGTAGTATGGCGGTATGGTAGAACATTTTCGTTATATGATTCAGGATGGGTTGGTGGTATGTAGTTTAAAGTTCATAGGGGGCAGTTCATGGTCGTTATCGACGATGAGGCTTGGTCCACGGTGGTCCACAGTGGTCCACAGTGAGGATGTTGGTGGGCGTCGTGGAGGGTCCTGGTCTTGTCAGGGCACCTGGTAGTCTGATGGCGGTCCACAGTAGGGTTCTATGGATCTGCATGGTAGAGGACAAGAGAGACTCCGGGGAATGGCTCCCCGGATGCAGTGTTAGTGACAAGACATACTGGGGCCAGGATGTGTAAATAACGGACCACTCCATCAGTAGCATGACAGACCACCCAGCCATCAGCCGGTGCGTGCCCGCCAGGGCAGGCACACACTAGCCATAGGCTTTTTCAAAAAGAAAGGTTTTTAGTCTGGTTTTGAAGGTACAGAGCGAGTCGGCCCCACGGACCGAAACCGGCAGAAGGTTCCACAGACGGGGTGCCTGTGACCTAAACGCTCTACCTCCTACTGTAGATTTTTGTATTTTTGGGACAGCAAGCATATCTGCATATTGTGACCGCAAGGGCGTTCTATTAGGTTTGTATGGGTCTATGAGTTCTTTCAGATATTGCGGTGCCTGACCATTTAGGGCTTTGTAGGTAAGAAGGAGGATTTTGAACTCTATTCTAAATTTAACCGGAGCCAGTGCAGAGAGGCCAGCGAAGGAGTGATATGTTCTCTTTTCTTGGTTCCTGTCAGCACGCGTGCCGCTGCATTTTGGACTAGCTGTAGGCTTTTTAGGGATTTGTTTGAGCAACCCGACAGTAGCGAGTTGCAATAGTCCAGCCTTGAGGTAACAAATCCATGGACAAGTTTTGCCTCTTTGGTTTGCGAAAATCCATCCTGGATGCAAAACCAAAAGAAATCTTTAGTTTTGGGTTCTGTGGGGTGAAGAAGTTGAATAAATAGTGGGCCCTGGTATCAATAAGTTTGAAAACCACTGCTCTAACATGAAGCTTGTTGTCTGGTGCGGCTTATACATGGAAAAATCAGTATTTTGCCCCAAATTTAGCTGGTGCGGCTTATATTCAGGTGCGGCTTATAGTCTGGAAATTACGGTAGTTTTGCTGCATAGGTATAGATTGGGTCATATTTTGGCCCACAATACACTACAATAGGGAAAGGCACCTCCTATGCCAGGGGTTTTCAACCAGTGGTCCTTGAGAAAGTTTCAGGTGGTCCCCAGGCTGAATGATGGAAAATTGTTTAACCAGGTGTAACTCTTTGAGAGCGTAAACACTCTCAAGAGTTAAAATATTCACGTGAGTAATATGCAACTAGAGATTGAGAATGAAGAAGATTTTTGATAATTTTGTCATTTTGATCTGTATTTTTTGCCCAAATCCAGCCTGGAATTGTGGACAAAAGCAAAATAAATCTTTAGTTTTGGGGTTTGTGGGGCTAAAATGTTATCAAATAGTGGCTCAAATGTTGAATAAATAGTGGGCCCTGGTATCCAAAAGGTTGAAAACCACTGTCTTATGCGATAGACTGTAATAGCTGTCTCTGATTAACAATAATGTCATGCATAGCCACGTTAATATTAATTACACGGTAATTAGACGGTCATAGTAAACCGAGGTTTAAAGTTTTGCAAACTGTACAACCTTAATGCTATAATCTGTGCTTTGATTGAACATTGGTGTCTCTTTGTAAACCCAAACAGCTGTTTGGCACGTGATGCTCGCGAGATTCCCCAAAACTCCTCCTCGAAAGAGACCGCAGCCTACACACAGCTGCTGGTTTAACCCATTGTGTCGTGAGTCGTGACCCTCGATTCGAGTTTCTGACACCAGATTATACAGTAGTTCCTGACACCAGATTATAGCTGCAGCAACATTCTAGCTTTTGACGCTAGATTCTACAGTAGTTTCCGACACTAGATCCTAGTTATTGACACTAAATGATAGTTTCTGATGCTAGGATCTACTTTTTGACACTAGAATCTACTTTCTGACGCTAGAATCGAGTTTTTGAATTTTGACACTAGATTCTATAGTTTCTGACACTAGAAGTTTTTCTGAATAATCTGTGCTCCTGTGTCAGTGATGCTAACATATTTCAAGCCAAGGACCCCAGAATTATCCATATTTGGCTGCAGACCCCCCCATCTGAAAACACGTTGTTCTTCTCGGGGATCCCCAGAAGCGAAAAATTGAGATAAAATGTTTGCTTCCAAAATAATGTATTCAGAGATTTGCAGCACATTTTCACAAATTTTCAAAAATAGCAGATCAACAAGCTCATGTCGCGCCACCGAGTGGCGCGACATGAGCTTGTTGATCTGCTATTTTTCAACAGATAAAACACCAAAATGCGTCGGTTTTTGCAACTTCAGTTCTGGGGTGCAGGGCAACTTTGGTGATGGAGAGAGAGATAATATGCTATATTTCCACACTCAGTCCAGGGGGGGCTTTGTAAATGAATGGAGTAGCCCCTGACTGCAGCCCGCAGATCGGGGCGGTGCTCCTCCTAGGAGGAGTGGGTGGGGTTGCGGGAGGAGTGGGTGGGGTTACTCCCTATGACACCGGTTAGTGATTTAACGTAGAGCTGTGGGGTCTGAACGGCGGAGCTGGGTTGGGAAGGAGCGCTTGTTTTATCCGCCGGCTACTACTAGTAGGGCGGGGCGAAGCATAGTTTTACTGAGGTTATGGTTAGGGTTAGTAACCGCATAAAGCATCGTCTAACTCTAACCCCAACCTAACCCTAAACACAACCCCAATAAAACTAGGCTATCCTAAACCTAATCCTAACCCTAAACTTAACCTCAGTAAACCTATGCCTAAACCTAACCTAACCCTAACCATAAAGACACAACCCCAATAAAACTAGGCTATGCCTAAACCTAATCCTAACCCTAAACTTAACCTCAGTAAACCTATGCCTAAACCTAACCTAACCCTAACCATAACCTCAGTAAAACTTCCTTCGCCCCGCCCTACTAGTAGTAGCCGGCGGATAAAACAAGCGCTCCTTCCCAACCCAGCTCCGCCGTTCAGACCCCACAGCTCTACGTTAAATCACTAACCGGTGTCATAGGGAGTAACCCCACCCACTCCTCCCGCAACCCCACCCACTCCTCCTAGGAGGAGCACCGCCCCGATCTGCGGGCTGCAGTGAGGGCTACATGAATGAATGCCCTACTTTGTCATTCGGTGTCACATAATCATGGCATAAATATAGCCAATCTACAAACTCAACGCATGTTGCCGCGTTGCTACGAGCTCGAAATTGCAGTGGCTGCGCACGTGTTTTGAGCTTGTAGATCTGCCATTTATTTACACCTCTGTACAGATCGTAGACCGGCTATTTTTGGAAGACAATCAAATTTTAATTCTAAACTAATTTACTGCCATTGAAGTCAGCGACATTTTTTTTTTATCAAATAGGTCTACCTGACACTGATGGCTTGGATGGCTTTTTAAGTTATTTATCGATTCGGAAAGATATTGTGATATTTACCGACTGTGTAATTATCTCCCCCGATGGTAGGCAATGCTCGCTTCCGCTGTGGTCCGTCAGTGAAATGTTTCCCCTCCTCTGCTACAATAATGGATTGCATTTTTATTGCGCTTTTCCAAGTGCTCAAAGCACTTTACAATGGTCCATTTATTCATACATTGGGAAGTAGAGCGGCGAACAGTCAGCGTCCCCACTTCCCACATTCACACACCAATGGTGGCCAGCTCACACTGACCAACCCATTAGAGGCAATTTGGGGTTCAGTGTCTTGCCCAAGGACACTTCGGCACATAGACAGGAGGAGCCGGGATTCGAACCGCCGACCCATGGGTCATTGGACGACCTGCTCTACCTCCTGAGCCACAGCCGCCCCTAGCACACTTGAGTCTCAGATTGAGGCGATTGAATGGAACGTCGATGTTACGGGCTCAGTAAAAGAAATCTAATCTACCTTGCGGCTACCATATTGGATTTGGCACTTGTGATGAAAGTAACGGCATACATAACTAGTTGTAGTTACTACAACAGTGGGGTCTAGCCAGCACCAGCTTGGGATTCCCCCGTTTCGCCGCCCTCCACAATTTCCTTTCCTGTCTAATGATACGATACGATATGATTCAACTTTATTGGCAGCTTACACTGAAATTCGTCTTCATCCATGGTGACACCGTTCACATACAAGACAACATACATGTGCAACATCCAGTACATTACAGACAGGAGAGCAAAACAAAGAGCAAAACATGACGAACATGACCTTGAATGTATCGATTCTGGTTTAGAAGCAGGACAGACTGATGTACAAAAGAGTTCTTTAGTCTGAACCTCCTCATGGATGGCAATAGCTGGTATTCTTCATTCAGGACATGTGAGGCAGGGCTTGACAATAACGCTTGCCCGGGGCAAGTAAAAAAAATGGTGGGGCAAGTGAAGACTGCTACCTGGTTGCCCGATCGGGCAAGTGTGCAACCTAGTGCACCATAACACAACACAAGATAAATTTGTCTTGAAAGCAGTCATTGCACTCTGCCTCTGTCTGTGTCTTTCCTGCTTTCTAGCTATCCACAATTCCAGGCTGGATTTGGGAAACAAAACAGGCAAATTAACATACACATCAAATTGACCTAATCTTCTAAATTCTCTAGTTGTGTAGACTAATTAAGATGATGAATTTTAACTCATGAGTGTAAAAATGAAACCAAATGGACCCGGTCTATTTGCTAGTCTGAGCGTGCTCTTAATGTGGGCTTCTGAGTGTAACACATGAGGTTCTTGAGCTATGTAGTGTTCTGTGTGAGGCCACAGCAAGTTTATATGCATAGGTGCTCCACGGACTGCCCTGTCAGCCTCAACTGTTCTCTCTCTCTGACTTTGTCAGTGATCCGTGGTAGGTCCCCCATAGAGCAGGGGTTTTCAAACATCCCTGAGAGGATTCCAGGTGGTCCCCAGCTAAAGGATGGACAGTTGGTTAACCGAATGGACGCTTATAGATCTGTAACTCTTGAGAGTCAAACTCTCAAGAGTTAAATTATATTAGGTAGGCTTAATCTGAATTAAGCCTACCTAATTTTCAAGAATCTACACAGTTGTAAAAATGTAGAATAATTGTTATTTTGGCCAACGTTTTGCCAGTTTATCTCTGCTAAATTGTAGACAAGCACTTGAAAATCCTTAGTTTTGGGTCTGGGAGACGTGGCTAAAATGCTGAATAAATAGTGGGGCCTGGTATGAAAAAGGTTGAAAACCACTGCCATAGACAGCCACATTATTGATTTCTGGTCTGTCCATGTGAAACCTAGGGCCGTTCATAGCGTTCTTGTGTAGACTGCATCAAGGCTTTTTTCCTGTTGTGCTGTAAGGGTCCATGTCCCTTTTTGATATTTTAGCTATGGATGTTCATGACCTCATGGGACATCCAGGAAGTTCTTTCCTGGACTACAAAGACCACGCCTCCATGCAGCCTCTCCACAAGGATGGGAGGAGGAGGTGTGACTTTGTAGTCCAGGAAGTTCTTTCCTGGACTACAAAGTACCACACCTCCATGCAGCCTCTCTCTCCACAAGGATGGGAGGAGGAGGTGTGACTTTGTAGTCCAGGAAGGAAGTTCTTGGCTGTTCTTGACCTCATATGAACAT
>CM076970.1:2683574-2761074 GCA_039105355.1 Benthosema pterotum
GGTTTTAATTATTATGCATAATTATTTGGTAAGCCCAGGCCCGGGTCTGGTGGTTCAGGCTTTTGGCCTGCACACAAGGCCCCAGACCTGATTGCCTGCCATGCAGCCAATGAGAAGCCTTGCACTATACCCGCTACACTATAGACCTGCGCAGTGACGTCACCAGCCCTGTTCCACTAGTGGATTCCTCATTCATTTTCCTCATAGACTTTTCGAAAATGGTTAATACAAACACGATTGCGCCGCGGCCAAAGCCAACTCGGGTTGTGACAAATCATGACAACAAACACATATAATGTATAATTAGGAAGAAGTAGAAAACAGCATGATACAAGACTTTTTGTTTCGTTTTTCATCTTAGAAATTATTTTATTGTCCCAAAAGTTTGTGTGTGTCATCATGATTCGTCGCGACTCGAGTTGGCTTTGTCCGCGGCGTAATCGTCTTGATATAAATAATTTTTGAAAAGTCTATGAGAAAAATGAATGGGGAATCCACTAGTGGATTCCCCATTCATTTTTCTCATAGACTGAGAGGGCGGTGACGTCACTGCGCATCTCTATAGCGTTTGAGAATTCCACCCAGTTGTTGACAGATACTCCATCTAATACAATCTGTCTTTTTTCTGTATGTCTTGTCTGTGTGCAGATGGTGTGGTTGGTCAAAGAACTAGTTAAGACTGGAGTGATTGGAGCCGACGGAGTTCTGATGACGCTAATGAAACAAATAGCAGGTTAGGCACACACATGCACACTGCCACACTCCTGCACGCACACACTCACCAGGGCTTGACACTAACACTTGCCCGGGGCGAGTAAAAAAAAATGGTGGGGCAAGTGAAGACTGCTACCTGGTTGCCCGATCGGGCAAGTGTGCAACTTAGTGCACTATAACACAACACAAGATAAATTTGTCTTGAAGGCAGTCATTGCACTCTGCCTCTGTGTCTTTCCCTGCTTTCTAGCTGTCCACAATTCCAGGCTGGATTTGGGAAACAAAACAGGCAAATTAACATACACATCAAAATGACCTAATCTTCTACATTCTCTAGTTGTGTAGACCTGGGCTATTTAAGATGATGAATTTTAACTCTTGAGAGTGTAAAAAAAATCACACCCATGTGAAATGAAGTGCTGCGTGTGTGGCTACAGTATACTAAAACACACTTCGTCCCATTGTGCTTGTTTCTCTGAACATGGCAACATCAACAATACACACTTCGTCCCATTGTGCTTGTTTCTCTGAACATGGCAACATCAACATGACTCCACGCATGCAGGCAGGGACAGACAGACAGACAGACAGACAGACACACACACACACACACACACACACACACACACACACACACACACACACACACACACACACACACACACACACACAGACACACACACATACACACACACACATCTTGTAAATCGTCTAAGGGAAGTGCCTGGCAGCACTTCAATAAAACCAAATGGAACAAGACTACAACATCTAGCAATGGGTCTGCACCACAAGATTCGATGCACCAAAATACCCATGTACTTGTCCAAATACTTCCTTAATGTCATGTGGGGACCACCTGAAACCCTGTAGCACCGGTTGAAAACCACTGATTTATCACAACCGAGTTAGCTTTGTCCACGGCGTCTATTTTTGGGAAGTCTATGAGGGAAATCAATGGGTGAAGGCGGGTGCCCCCGACTGGGCCGCCAGTTACCCACGTATGCCCTAGGGTGCCGTGGCGCCCAGTTTGAGGAGCCCTGCTCTAAATCTCTCTCTCTCTCTCTCTTCACTTTCTCTCACACTCGCTCTCTGCCTCCCTTTCCCTCTCACTGTCGTTCCCAGCAGAGTCGTAAATCTCCGCGACGGAATCCGAACTGTGTTTATTACAAGTCAACTTTGGCATGACTAGGATGTCTAGGCTGGGAAACCTGCGTTTTACATGTTTATATAGTGTTCAAATAGCAGGAAGGATTGGCAATAGAGAGCTGAGCCGTTCAGCCACAGACAAAGCCAACTCGGGTTGTGACAAATCATGACAACACACACAATATTACTATACAATATCTAATTAGCAAGAAGAAAATGGCAGGATACAACACTTTTTGTATCGTTTTTCTTTTTCTTAGAAATGATTTGACTGTCCCAAAAGAGTGTGTGTGTTGTCATGTTTTGTCACGACCCGAGTTGGCTTTGTCTGTGGTGTAATTGTCTTTGTATGAATTATTTTCGAAAAAGTATGACACAAATGAAGGCAGAAACCATTCCTAGAACAGTGGCAATGCCACAAGGGGGGCGGGACTGCTCAACTCTATTTGTTGCACGTATTGCAGTTGCCACTGAGCTATATGGTACTAGTAGTGGCAAAACCCCCTCTTCTTTGAGTTTGCACACCTACTGTACCAGACAATATGAGTAAAATAGCAAGAGACATCTTGCTATTTTGAGAACTCTCACAGTTGCATTCTGCAGCTCATCTTAACCCTTCAGGCGCAACCTACACTATATGCTCATATGCTTTATGCTTTACATGTATAGCGTGACATTACACTGCTTTTTGAGGGGTGCCGCCCCCTCTATGTTCAGCTTTGGGGGTTTGTGTAAACACTAGCTTCGTCGTAACGCAGGCAAGCGAGTGTACAGTAGCTTCACACAGGAGTCATTTTTTCTCTTCTATTTAGCTTGTTTTTTTTTCCTTCATCATTGTATATCTGCTTACTTTTGTGTGTGTGTGTGTGTGTGTGTGTGTGTGTGTGTGTGTGCGTGCGTGCGTGCGTGCGTGTGTGTGTACAGGAGGAGACATCTCCAATAAGAACCTGTGGTTGGCCGAGGGTGTTCTGGACATCCTGGTGGAACAGAAGTAGGTTTCAAACCGGCAAACCTTCAACACAGAAAGACAAGAATAATTTTGATTGACTAAGCCCAGGCCAGGACTTCACGATTTTGCCTAAAAATAAAACCTTGATTATTTTTTTTCTCTGAAACCTCAATTTCGATTTTCGATTTAGATTTTTTTTTAGGGTAAAACTACAAGAAACATTTATTTTATAATGTTTTTATTTGAGTCTCCTCCCTCCAACAGAGAATAGGGTGGTTCTTATTGAACAAACATGATGGATAAAGTGCGAACCTCACTTTTCTTTCTTTTAACAAACATTCAATTAGAAATCTTTTATTTTTTCTTCCCTCAAGTATTCCTTTTCTCTTATTGGGCTCTTGGACTACCTTTTCAATAAAGTAAACGGCAGAACACAATGCATTTTTCTTTTCTTATTTAACGGAACACATTTTACGGCAAGGTAGGCCGTGAGCGAGTGTGACACAGTTCAGCCGTAAAATGTGCTAGGAAAGGAGAAAACAAACCACAATTTACGATATTATTTTTCTTTTGCACTGTCCAAATTATGAAACCGAAATTTCGATTCGATTTAGTTTAATTGTGAAGCCCTAACTAAGTCTCTTTGAACTAGCGTCATCCTTCTGTTAAACTGTGTGTGTGTGTGCGTGTGTGTGTGTGTGTGTGCGTGTGCGTGTCTGCCTCAGAGAGTGGCTGTTGAAGAACTCCATGCTCATCGCCATGTCAGTGTACACGTACCTCAGACTGATCGTGGACCACGGCACGCCACAGCTGTTGTCACTGAGACAGAGAGAGGTGGACTTCTGCATCACACTGCTACGAGAGAGGGTGAGACGCCTGTCTGTCTGTCTGTCTGTCTGCCTTTCTCTCTGTCTGTATCTGTCTGTCTGTCTCTCTCTCTGTCTGTCCCTGTCTGTCTGACGGTCTGTCTGTCTGTCAAACACGCGCTGCTCCCATGCTAGGGGTTAGGGTTACGCTACGGTTTCAGGTAAGTCCAATGACAGTCTAATGACAATGGTATGTCTATACCAGTGGTTTTCAACCTTTTTTGATCCCAAGGCCCACTTTTTGGAATCTGAGCCACGAACCACCATTTGTAGACATTTTAGCCCCACAGACCTCCAAAACTAAAGACTTATTTTGATTTTTTTGTCCACAATTCCAGGCTGGATTTGGGGAAACAAACGTACTGAACATTCTGAGAAAAAGAAAAAAAAAAAAAAAAACACGCAAAGATACAAAGCTGCCAAAAAAGCATACAAAGATATAAAGCTGCCAAAAAGAATACAAATATACATTGCTGCAAAAAAAGCATACACAAACACAAAGCTGCAAAAAAAAGCATACAAAGCTGCAAAAAATACTGCAAAATAAATACATGGCGTATCCTTGAATCTTTTGCATCTACCAGGGTGAACGCAGATGCATATCACAGCCTTAAAAATGAACTGGGCTCTGTGTATTATTGGTGCTGCTTCTGTATGTGACCATCACATGAGATCACTGTTGTCATGCTCATGTAAGACCCACCTGCCTTATACAAGTGCTGGCCAGTAAATTAGAATATCATCACAACGTTGGATTATTTTCATTATTCCCTTGTGCTTCGGTTTGTTGGCAAGCTTCATGGAGATGCTAATTTTCCTTTCCAGCTCAATTTGGCACCTGCCCACAGATCTAAAACTACTAGTAACTGCTGTACTGACCATGCTATTACTGTGCTTAACTGACCTGCCAACTGTCCTGACTTTAACCCAACAGAGAATCTGGGTTATATTGTCAAGAGGAAGGTGTGAGACATAAGACTGAACAATACGAATTCATTTATGGCTGTTATTGAAGTAAAACTGGTCTTCCATAACACCTCAACAGTGCCACAGGTTGATCGCCTCCATACCAAGCCCCATTAATGAAATAATTTGTTCTAAAGTAGCCCAGACCAAGTAGTAACTGCATACATTAATATACTTTTCAAATAGTCAACATTTCTTGCTTAAAACACATTTTTTTAGTAGTCTCAAAAAATATTCAATTTTTTTGAAATCCTGATTTGGTGGGTTTTATCAGCTGGAAGCCAAAATTGTGTAAAAATAAACAAATATAAATAAACATGTCACATGTGCGACACGTTTTTGTAGATCAGCTAGATTTGCTATTTGAATTGGAATGTTGAATTAATTCTTGCTCTTATTTTTAATTGGAATGCTGAAAAGTGACTGTTTTATTGAATTTCAAATGTATTTAATTTAGTGGGTCATGCTTTCAAATTTTGGAATTGTAACAGCTAACACCAATATATCAGTATTCTGACAATTGCAGGGCACATTAAGTGAAGGTGGGGGGGCCACACCTTGGTCCCATCCTTGGTCTATATCAGGCAATAATTGTTGCAGTGAGTAATTGTTCTTATCATGCAATGCATTCATTGTATGATCATTGCATGCATGTTTAAAATCCACACTGTATGTGTTGGGGTCTGTTTGTGCTGTGTTTGGGCTCCCTCTAGTGGTATAACTTGGTATTGCAGCATACGTGCAACAAGTATCCACCGTCTCTGGTTTTTGTTAGGAATTACCTGACCTGGTCCCACCATTGTGTGTAATTGAGAATTGAGACATTGAGGGGTCAGAAAACTGAGTGCTCAGTGGAAGGCTGTTGCAGCCTGAAAGTTGGACAAACTGGAGTTTGTAATACATTGTTTTCCACAAGGATGGCGCAAATAAGACCTGCGCAGTGACGTCACCGCCCCGGTTCCAGAAGTCTTTTCCCCATTCATTTTTCTCATAGACTTTTAGAAAATAATTTATATCAAGACGATTACGCCGCGGACACAGCCAACTCGAGTCGTGAGGAATCATGATGACACAAACAAACTTTTGGGACAATAAAATAATTTCTAAGATGAAAAACGAAACAAAAAGTCTTGTATCATGCCGTTTTCTACTTCTTCCCAATTATATATTATATGACGATATTGTGTTTGTTGTCATGATTCCTCACGACTCGAGTTGGCTTTGGCCGCGGCGTAATCGTCTTGATATAAATTATTTTCGAAAAGTCTATGAGAAAAATGAATGGGGAAAAGACTTCCGGAACCGGGGCGGTGACGTCACTGCGCAGCTCTATAAGAGCTATTTATGTCTGCGACATCTGTTTTAAAGTATTGCAGAATGACTACTAAAGTCTGTAATGTTTAGGCTGTAGGCCTATTAGTAGTACTACAAAACGGTCTAAAATGAAGGGATTTATAATCACCAAAGCAGGGTTGTTCGTGTTTCATGCTGTACTAAATGACCTAAAATAAAGGAATGTACAAACATCAGGCTGTTGCCTGATTCTTATGACATATTATATTATTACAAAAAAGTCAGGTCTTTAAAGGGGAACTTAAGCCATTTTCTGAGAGCGTACACATGGAACCAAATGAACCCGTTAGGGTTCATTTGGTTCCATTTGAAGCGTCTAAAGAAAGAAGCGTCTAAAGAAAGAAGAAAGAAGCGTCTAAAGAAATCCATTAACATGGTGAAAATACATCTTGATGATGTCATCAACATGTTTCACCATGTTAGTGGCTTTCTTCAGACCTCCATTTTTTGTAAACACAGAATGGGGGACTTTTTTATCATGTCCACCCAGATCTACAAGCTCATAGCGGCTATGAGCTAATGAAAAATCGTGAAAACGTGGTGCAAGTCTTTGAATATTATGTTATTCAGAAACTAGAAATCTAGACAGGACACAATGGGTTAATGTTAACGTGATTCATCCATAATTCCATATGAATAAAGCAATGATTTTTTTGTCTTTCTCTCTGTAGTTCATGGACTGCTACATCATCGGCAGAGACCTGGTCCGCTTGCTGCAGATCGTTGCCAGGATACCGGAAATGGAACTCTTGTGGAAAGATCTACTACATAAACCACAATCCCTTTCACCTCAGTTCACTGGTACGTGTGTGTGTGTGTCTGTGTATTCTTTGTTTGTTTGCTTGGTTTTGCATTTTTTGTTATTTTGAATGCTTTATCTCAGGGGTTTTCAACCATTTTGAAACCAGGGCCCGCTGTTTACTCAGCATTTGAGCCACGGACAACCGTTTGAGGACATTTTAGCCCCACAGACCCCAAAACTAAAGATTTCTTTTGCTTTTTTCCACAATTCCAGGCTGGATTTTGGGGAAACAAAACAGTCAAACATACAGATCAAAAATGACCATTAATCTTCTACATTCTCTAGTTGTGTCGACTTGGGGCTAATTCACATGATGAATATTTTAACTCTTGAGAGTGTAAAAATGAAACCAAATGGACCCGCAAGGGTCCATTTGGTTTCATTTTTACGCTCTCAAAGAGTTACATCTGGTTAACCAACTTTCCCATCATTTAGCAGCCTGGGGGCCACCTGGTACTGTGTCAAAGACCACTGGTGGTTCCCGGACCACTGGTTGAAAACCTGTACAGCACTAGTTTTGAATGTTGCGAATGTGTAAATACAGTCTGATTCAATTTGATTTAATATGATGTGTGTGTGTGTGTGTGCGTGTGCGCGCGCGTGTGTGTGTGTGTGTGTGTGTGCGCGTGCAGGTCTCATACAGCTTTTAACAGCCAGGACATCGCGGAAGTTCCTGGCCTGTCGACTCACGCCAGACATGGAGACAAAACTACTGTTCATGACCTCCAGGGTAACACGCACACACACACACACACACACACACACACACATACACGAATAGAGAAAAACAGAGACACGCTTTTATTTTTGAAAGGAATAGACCTCTACTACAGTGGTTTTCAACCTTTTTCATACCAGGGCCCCCTATTTATTCTGCATTTTAGCCACGAAGGAGGACCACAGTTCGATGTTGAATGCAGTCTCTCTGACTCAAAACTTGAGTTTTTGTCCACAATTTAGGCGGTATAACTGGCAAAATGTTGGTCAAAATAACAATTCTTCTGTATTTTTCTAAATGTGTACATTTTCCTAAATGTGTACATTCTTGAAAGTTGAGTAATTCAAGATATTTGAATAGAATTTAACTCTTGAGAACGTACCAAATGGACCCGCAAGGGCCAATTTGGTCCATTTGAGCGTAAAAATCATACCAAATGGACCCACAAGGGTCCATCTGGGGACCACCTGGAATATTCATGCCAATAAAGCCGTTTGAATTGAAGTGTGTGTGTGTGTGTGTGTGTGTGTGTGTGTGTGTGTGTGTGTGTGTGTGTGTGTGTGTGTGTGTGTGTGTGTGTGTGTGTGTGTGTGTGTGTGTGTGTGTGTGTGTGTGCGTGCGTCAGGTGCGGTTCGGCCAGCAGAAGCGCTACCAGGACTGGTTCCAGAGGCAGTACCTGTCCATGGCAGAGAGCCAGTCTCTGCGCTGCGACCTGATTCGCTACATCTGCGGCGTGGTGCACCCGTCCAACGAGGTGCTGAGCTCCGACATCCTGCCGCGCTGGGCCATCATTGGCTGGCTGCTCACCACCTGCACGGTAACAGGGGCGGGGCTTAGTAAAAAAGAGTTTCTGACACTAGATTCTAGCTTCTAGTTTCTGACACTAGATTCTAGCTTCTAGTTTCGGACACTAGATTCTAGCTTCTAGTTTTGGACACTACTTTCTAGCTTCTAGTTTCGGACACTAGATTCTAGCTTCTAGTTTTGGACACTACTTTCTAGCTTCTAGTTTCGGACACTAGATTCTAGCTTCTAGTTTTGGACACTACTTTCTAGCTTCTAGTTTCGGACACTAGATTCTAGCTTCTAGTTTTGGACACTACATTCTAGCTTCTAGTTTCGGACACTACATTCTAGCTTCTAGTTTCGGACACTAGATTCTAGCTTCTAGTTTTGGACACTAGATTCTAGCTTCTAGTTTTGGACACTAGATTCTAGCTTCTAGTTTTGGACACTAGATTCTAGCTTCTAGTTTCGGACACTAGATTCTAGCTTCTAGTTTCGGACACTACATTCTAGCTTCTAGTTTCGGACACTAGATTCTAGCTTCTAGTTTCGGACACTACATTCTAGCTTCTAGTTTCGGACACTAGATTCTAGCTTCTAGTTTCGGACACTAGATTCTAGTTTCTGACACTAGGTTCTAGTTTCTGACACTAGGTTCTAGTTTCTGACACTAGGTTCTAGTTTCTGACACTAGGTTCTAGTTTCTGACACTAGATTCTAGTTTCTGACACTAGGTTCTAGTTTCTGACACTAGATTCTTGTGTCTGACACTAGATTCTAGTTTCTGACACTAGATTCTAGTTTCTGACACTGGATTCTAGTTTCTGACACTAGATTCTAGTTTCTGACACCAGATTCTAGTTTCTGACACTAGATTCTAGTTTCTGACACTGGATTCTAGTTTCTGACACTAGATTCTAGTTTCTGACACCAGATTCTAGTTTCTGACACCAGATTCTAGTTTCTGACACCGGATTCTAGTTTCTGACACTGGATTCTAGTTTCTGACACCAGATTCTAGTTTCTGACACCAGATTCTAGTTTCTGACACCAGATTCTAGTTTCTGACACTAGATTCTAGTTTCTGACACCAGATTCTTGTTTCTGACACCAGATTCTTGTTTCTGACACCAGATTCTTGTTTCTGACACCAGATTCTAGTTTCTGACACTCGATTCTAGTTTCTGACTTTAGATTGTAGTTTCTGATGCCAGATTGTAGTTTCTGACACTAGGTTCTAGTTTCTGACACCAGATTCTAGTTTCTGACAGTAGATTCTAGTTTCTGACACAAGATTCTAGTTTCTGACACTAGATTCTAGTTTCTGACATTAGATTCTAGGTCGACAGTGACACTAGATTCTATTTTTTCTATCTTCCTGTGTCAGTGATGCTCAAAATATTTAATGCCAAGGACCCCTAGAATGATCTGTGTTTGGCTGTGTGGAACCCCATCTGAAAATATGTCCCATATGGGAACTCCCAGACTTCTGCAAAGATTTGAGTTAATAACTTAACGCTCTGACAGAAAAGAATATTCAAAGATTTGCACCATATGTTTTCACGATTTTCAAAAAATATCTCAGACCTACACCTACAAGCTTGTATCGTCGTATATGAGCTTGAAGAGCTCAAGCTAATGCTAGTGCTTGAAACACCCAAACGCGTTAAAGAGTACAGAAAGTTTTAAGTGCAACCATTCTAAACTTAACAATTAACCTTTATAAAAAATGCAGTGGACAATCTAAACGCTCACAGTTACATGTGACACACTTTGGATTTGTAGATCTGCAGTTGTCGCTGTTTTGTAGAGCACCACTACTCAACAAAGTGTAATACAGTAATGCAATAATCAAATTTGTCTGAAAAACACAATTTTATTCATTGATATATTTATAAAAAATACAACTAGAATCTATGATACGTGAATATCCATTGTGCCGTCAAACAATCTCTAATAAAATGTAATTTATTGTAAGTTAAATCTGGATGAAATGTTAAGAAAGTTTCTGTCTGTCTGTCTGTCTGTCTGTCTGTCTGTCTGTCTGTCTGTCTGTCTGTCTGTCTGTCTGTCTGTCTGTCTGTCTGTCTGTCTGTCTGTCTGTCTGTCTTTGTTTTCAGTCTAATGTTGCAGCCTCGAATGCCAAACTGGCTCTCTTCTATGATTGGCTGTTCTTCAATCCTGAAAAAGACAGCATTATGAACATAGGTAACACACACACACGCACACACACACGCACACACACGCACACACACACACACACACACACACACACACACACACACACACACACCACACACACACGCACGCACACGCACACAAACACACAATTACAATTTTCTGAACACAATATTGGTATTATGCACAAACTTGGTAAGCTCAGCAACAAGTATTTCAGGATGGTGATTGACACCTCATATCTTCACTGTTCAAACATGACATCATGGAATTCTATGGTCAATAATAGACTTGATAAAGCCAAAGATTATTGATAACCAGGTACTCAATAAGCTTGTTATCAGTTTTTTTTTTTTTTAGGGTATCAGGTTTTGCGCTCCTTCCCTACACTGACGTGTGTGTGTGTGTGTGCGTGTGTGTGTGTGTGTGTGTGTGTGTGTGTGTGTGTGTGTGTGTGTGTGTGTGCGTGTGTGCGTGTGTGTGTGTGTGTGTGTGCGTGTGCGTGTGCGCGTGTGCGTGTGCGTGTGTGTGTGTCTTTCAGAGCCTGCCATCTTAGTGATGCATCATTCTATGAAACCTCATCCTGCCATCACTGCAACACTGCTGGACTTCATGTGCAGGGTAACACACACACACACACACACACACACACACACACACACACACACACACACACACACACACACACACACACACACACACACACACACACACACACACACACACATCGTGCCATAAAAATGACATATCAGTATTGGAATGGTGTCACTCAGATTCGATATCGGTTATCATTTCATCTTGTGCCCCTAACTACAAATGCAAGTAAAACTGTGAAGTGTGGGTTTAGACATCAACCTGGTTGATTATATAGTAAGGTTTAGTTATTTAGACCACCTAAGAACTGCATTAGACACTCAAAAATATCAGACCCACAAGTAGGGCTGATATTTTTTTTCTTTTCAACAATTAAAGTTTCAAATAATGCATAAAAAGTAGTTAAATGCTAATGTGTTCCTGTCAAAAATAGGTTAAAACTAATTGCATCATATACCGGCTAACAAAAGTCTTGTTTTACAAATTAATCATAGTTCTCTCCTCTCCTCTCCTCCAGATAATTCCTCACTTCTTTCCTCCATTGGAGTCTCAGGTCCGACAGGGAGTCTTCAACTCTTTAAACTTCATCATGGAGAAGAGAGTTCTGGCGTGAGTTCCTCTCTCTACACAAACCGCTACAGTGTTCCTCATAGTTCACTTTTTAAGATGAGTATTTGTTTACAAAAACAAGCCAGATAAGAGGTGCCATAGAAGTTAAGACAAGATTTGAAATTGTGCGGGATTTCATCCCCCGTAATTAGGTGTATTTACAGGTGTATTTAGGTCCATATCTGAGCCTATTGTGGCAATCAATGGCCACTTAACTTTCACTTTCGATTCAATATGATTAATTTTGCCATAATAACATCCTAGCATCTCTCCTGTGGGTGTGTAATGGTGGAAGAGTTTTATTTTATTTTATTTCATTTATTTTTTTCTGGTCCAGGAAGTGACACTTCCTGGACCAGAAATGATGCGATCGGCAGGGGGGTGGGGGTGGGGGGAATTAACCCTTTAGTTACATATCTCTGAAACACCCAGAGGATCATTCACGTCTCTTTGCTGTCCTTCCTCAGTCACCTGGCTCCATTGTTCGACAATCCCAAGCTGGACAGAGAACTTCGCTCCATGTTGAGAGAACGCTTCCCAGAGTTCTGTAGTTCACCGTCTCCACCTACTGAAGGTAACAAACGCATGGCCCCTAATTTGTGTTGTTTATGTGGCTAATCTCATGGTCTCACATTAGCAGACTATTGACGTTGCGGTTTTCCAAATGCAGTCTGGGACAACGGAAGTTTGCTCACAAATTTTGTTTTTATTTATTTGCAAACAACATGAATGTCTTGCTCGCTCGTATTGTCCAATTACTCTGCTTCTGTCTCGTTTGTGTGTCCAATGACATTACAGCTCCGTGAGCACTGCGTTGTGATTGGTCGAATTATCTGTTGGGGCTGTTTGAGCAGCAGATAATATTCCCGATGCTCGGCTCATGGAAGCTGTAGTGCCAGCCCCTATATAGCAGTGTTTTTTTCACACCAGAGCCCACTATTTATTCAGAATTAGAGCCACAGACCACCATTTGATGACATTTTCACCCAACAGACCCCAAAACTAAAGATTTCTTTTACTTTTGTCCACAATTCCAGGCTGGATTTGGGGAAACAAAACAGTCGAAACATACAGATCAAAATAACCATTAATCTTCTACATTCTCTAGTTGTGTAGACCTCGGCTAATTCACACGATGAATAATTTAACTCTTGAGAGCGTAAACATGAAACCAAATGGACGCGCAAGGGTCCGTTTGGTTTTAGCGCACAATCCTCACAAGTTGTACCTCACCGTAAGGGCGACCGATAATCAACCATATGAAAAACATTGCATTTGCTATCGATCGTTGCCACTAAGCTTATCGAAAGCAATAACAATCCTGACTGTGTGTGCTTGTGTTTGTATGTTTTTGTCAGTAAAAATGGAGGAGTCGTCGATGGAGATGGACAACCACGTGCTGGACAAGGAGGAGGGTTGCTACGACAACACGGAGGCTGCCTTCAGCGACGACGAGGATGATTTCAACAGCAAAGGTAACCGTTCTGTGTTTTGTATTAACCCATTTAGGCCTAACCTAAAAGTTTTCTGAAAAAAACTTCACATATTTATTTGGCTGAATAAAAAAATAATAATATTTTTTGAATACTGTACAATACTGTACAGCAGTGGTTTTCAACCTTCTTCATACTAGGCCCCACCATTTATTCAGCATTTTAGCCACGGAGGACCACCTTTGATGTTGGGTTTAATCTCTCTCACCCAAAAGTACGTTTTTTGTCCACAATTTAGGAGAAATGAACTGGCAACACGGTCGAAATAGCTTCTTAGATTCTTCTACGTTTTCTAAATGTGTAGATTCTGGAAAATAAAGTAATTCAGGTATAATTCAGGTACAATTTCAGATGTAATTTAACTCTTGAGAGCGTAAAATGAAACCAAATGGACCCGTGAGGGTCCATTTTTATTTCCTAAAAATGGAGGTCTGAAAAAAAAATCATTAACCTGGTGGAATACATCTGATGACATCATCAAGATGTATTTCACCATGATGTATTTCACCAATGATTTTTTCTTTCAGACCCAAAAGTGGCGTCGCGTCTTCACTTATTATTTCGCGTCTAGACGAGCGTTCTCATGAGGAAATCTGTGTGCATACAGTGACGCAAAAGTGTGTATAAATCCATTGGGCGCGCTGCCCTGTGCCCCCGCCGGGCGCACTTTCTCCGCGGCGGTGCTTCGCGACCGGCTCTGGGTCGGCCTGGAAGGGTCCGGCGTAGGGTTTAATACCGGGATCCCGGTTTCCCGGGAGCAGTCAGGACTCAGGACTATGGACCGCACGAATGCCGCATCCTCCTTCATTCATTGAATCAGATGCAGACCAGCTTATAGCATACACTAGCAAAAATATGAACGTCTGAGAACGTTGGACTTCCCTATACTGCATGGACTTATTTTCCTCGCGACAGATTGTCCCTGTTCTACAGCTTCTTGTATATCACACGGCCACTCAGCAATGTGAAATAGGCTAACTTACAACACAGGTAAAAAAAAAACACACACCAGCGCTCTCTCTGTCTCTCCCCCCCATGTCCACCGAGGCTATTGATATTACAATATTACAATATACAAAATAATAACTTGCATCCCGTAACTTGTTGTCATGTCAGACAGCGACTAAAACATGCGTAGTCAACAACGCTTCGTTTGCATTGATGAGCTGGAAACGCAGCTGCAATCAATAGTATTAAATGCCCTTATGCCCATACCAAATATTTGTTCGTCAAGCCTCAATCATCGTATCTTACGCGATGTACAAGAGCACTTTTGAGGCGCGTTCTACCATCGTATCCTCTTGATGTGCAGACAACCTTATTATGTGATATCCAAGACCACATTTGAGACGCGCCGTCAGCCTCTCTCTCTCTCTCTCTCTCTCTCTCTCTCTCTCTCTCTCTCTCTCTCTCTCTCTCTCTCCGATGTCCTAACATTCCAATAAGTAGCCTATTTTGTGTGCCGCATTGCTAATATTTGTGTAACCGGCTTACATTTGTATTTGATATTGTTCATATTTCAACACGAGTCGCCCAAAGCGCCTGCGTTGCCTAGACAACGTGAGCAGAACAGCCAGTTTTGCGTCTTGGCCTGTTTATGCGGAGACGCTGCGCTGGAGCGTATACAACTTTTCCACTTTCAAGGGTGGTTTGAGATTTTTGCGTCTTCAAGCCCAAAAAACGCCGTCACCATATAAACGAAAGGCACTTCTGATAAAATATTTTATCGTCTTTACTCGCAAGCGTCTCCGTGTAAACGTGGCCTTAAATGCAAAATTTACGATATATTTTGGGGGGCAAGTGACCGTGACCTGAGTGCAAGTAGAACCTGACTTGCACTTGCCCGATGGGCAAGTGCCTCTGAGACCTTAGCGTCAACCCCTGTATATTCATATTTTGAACTTTTGTGAGCCAAAACCCCAATCTTTCCCAGCCAAAAAAAATCCTGCATTTTATACATGGGATATAACCTTTTTTATTGTTATAATCTGCCTAAGATGACATTGGACTACCAAAGCTTTTATTGTTTTTTTGGGGGGAAAAAAATAAACCAGTTTTATTCCATCCGGTTTATTTCCACCAGCAACTGGAAAAACAAAAAAAAACATTTCCATTGGAATTGAACTCGTAATTTATAAAACAAATTGTTGCAACTGTGTTGGACATATCCTTGGAGATGTGCATCTGACTGAAATCCCCAGCAGGGAATGACACTTTGTGTCCACAAGAGGGCGCAGGAGGAAGGCGTTTTAACATTGAGGTGTACACTCTGCTGTTACCTTTCATGATGACATTCATTTGTTTGGTCAAGAGCAGGGTCTTCACATGAAGGGCATCATTTGGTAAAAGTTGCAATGCCCATGTCTACTTGCAAACAAGTGATTTCAACCTTACTGCTACTTTGAACAGCTAGAATTTGTAGAGGAAATTATGCTATTTTTAAAAAAATATTTTTTAAAAATAATTATGACATTTTTAATAACATGCATTTTACTTACCTTTTTTGTTACAGGTCAAAGGTTAAGAATAATCCAGAGATTTTTTTTTATTATAATAATAATGTGATCTTCAACCTCTGTGGGGGGTATTTCTATGCAAATATATGTTTATAAATATTTTATTTGTATATGCACACAAAACACCCTACATTATAGTACTGAAATTGTTATTGTTTTTTTGTTTGTTTGTTTGTTTTTTTCATTTCTGCAGGGAAAAAGCGAGAGTTTCGGTTCCACCCAATCAAAGAGGCCATTATCGAAGAACCTGCTGACATCACACCTTACTTGGACCAATTAGACGACACGATGAAAGAGAAAGTGCTCCAGTTGCAGAAAACAAGGTTCTGATTGGCTCCTCGCATCTCTGGTCCGATTTCATGTTTAGTCTCTCGAACCCAAAACCAAGGATTTTCAAGTTTTTGTCCACAACTTAGGAGAGAGAAACTGGCAGAACGTTGGTCAAAATAGCAATTCTTCTACTAATTCTTCTTACTTTCTAAATGTGTAGAACAGTAGATTCTTGAAAATTAAGTAATTCAGATGTTTAAATATAATTTAACTCTTGAGACCCCCGGTCTGGCGCTTCAAAATAAGGATTTTTTTAGGGCAGAACACCACAGACAGGTAACACAGGTAAATGTTTTAATAGAACTATTTCTTTCTTCTAATCCTCAGTGATTCAGAGATGCAGTGTGTGGTGATGCAGGAGATTGTAGATCTCATCCTAGAGGTGAGTTTGATGTTTCTATTATTATTCATTCAGACTGTTTGTCTACAAAACATCGCTCTGAAAGCACATATTGAAAGATTTGTGCTGCAGTCTCAATCTCTCCCCACCAGAATAGCAGGTGTTCACGGCTCGAGATAGCAGGTGTTCACGGCTGTTTTTCAATGAAAGTTAAAACACCACAAGTATACTGCAGAATGACGTAAAGGGGAATTTTACTCATTTTCAAAATTTTACCACGTCATTAATATACCTTAGAGATGTTGCGTTGACATGATAAAAAAGTCCCTCCCCATTCTGTGTTTCCTAGAAATGGAGGTCTGAAAAAAAAAATCATTAACATGGTGAAACACATCGTGATGACGTCATCAGGTCGTGTTTCACCATGTTAACTCCCGGACCTCCGATCGTTGTCTTACCGTGAAATTACGCACGCCGGTCACGACGACGACGCGTCACACGACAAAATGTAGATTTCATTCTTTAATCCATCTATTAGTCCCAGCGCATCGTCTGATAATGAGCCCGTTGCTGACTCTCATTTGGGACAGAATTTTCACGACAACTTTTATTTTTTTTGTCCCATTCGCACCCATTCAATGCAGCGGTCCAATATAGAGCGGAGCGGTGAATTATAGTGTAATATGTCACCGCTCACATGACCAGAACGCCGGCTTCTGATCGGAGCATTCATTCAAGCCATGTAATAACGTGTGTTAATGTGCCGTTTTCACTATGCCTTAGGAGGACTTTGAGACGGAGCAGATGTCCACTCTGGCCTCGTGTTTGGCTGAACTCTTCAAGAACCACTTCAGAGGAGACGTTCTGCCCGACGACATCACAGAAGAGTAATTATTAATGTTTATTAACCTACCTGAAGAGTTATTTTATCAGCCCCCCTCATGACGCCGCCCCTGTTCCAGAAATGGATTCCCCATTCATTTTTTTTTTCTCATGGACTTTTCGAAAATAATTTATATAAAGATGATTATACACAAAGCCAAGTCACACACACAATATTTTGGGACAATCAAGTCATTTCTAAGAAGAACAAAGTGTTTGTATCATTTTTTTCTTTTTGCTAATTGCATATTGTTGAAGTGCTGCCAAGCACTTCCCTTAGACGATGTACAAGGTGTGTCCGTCCGTCCGTCTGTGTGTGTGTCCCTGCCTGCATGCGTGGAGTCATGTTGATGTTGCCATGTTCAGAGAAACAAGCACAATGGGACGTTCCATTCCGACTCCACGCAGCCAGGCGCCATGCAGGCTTATAGCCCCAATTATTCTAAAGTGTGTTTTACTATACTGTAGCCACACACGCAGCACTTCATTTCACACGGGTGTGATTTTATGATAATATTGTGTGTGTTGTCATGATTTGTCACGACCCGAGTTGGCTTTGTCCGCGGCGTAATCGTCTTTATATAGATCATTTTCTAAAAAGTCTATGAGGAAAATGATCTGATCTGTTGGCAACACGTGTCCATGTCTGAGCTATTGTAAGAATTCAGTCTGATTCTCATTTCTCTGTGTGCGTTCGTGTGTGTGTGTGTGTGTGTGTGTGTGTGTGCGTGCGTGTGTGTGCGTGTCTGTGTGTGTGTGCACCCCTAGGTCTCTGGAGGAGTCGGTGTGTAAGCCGGTGTGTCTGGTGTTCAGGAACCTGTGCACCATGCAGGAGGACAACGCCGGCTTCTCCGTCCTCTTGGACATGTTGGCCGAGCTCTACCAGAAACAACCCAAGATAGGATACCACCTGCTGTACTACCTTAAAGCTAGGTAACTACCACCTGCTGTACTACCTTAAAGCTAGGTAACTACCATCAGATAGGACGCCACATGGCTGTTTCCCAAACAGAAGTACATTTTCAACGTGATTGTATCCGGCAGTATGTAAGCGTTAACCCCCGACAAACACCCGTTGTTTCCTAATAACTTTTTGTTATTTTTGTTTCCTAATTATTAGGAAACAACTCACTGGTTCAAAGGGTGTTATCCTGCTTATTACATAGCTTAATACTAGGGCTGTCCCCGACTAAGGATTTCTATAGTCGAAATTAATATGAATAAATGTGCCGTTAGTCGACTGCCAGTCGAATGACCCCCCCCCCCCCCCCCCCCCCCCCCCCCCCCGGCAAAAAAGAGATATTAGGCCTATAGCCTTTAAGCCTAAGTTTTTTTTTTACTGAACCAAAATACTTCAACGAATCTACACAAATAGAAAATGTAGACAAATTGTTGTTTTTTTTAAAACGTTTTTACAGTTGTCTCTCCTAAATTGTGGACTAACTTTTCTGGGGGGACCAAAGAGACTAAATTGAACATCAAATGGTGTTCCGTGGCTAAAATGCAGAATAAAAGACAAAACACACTTTTTTAAAAACTGAACAACAAAACACGACTTTGTTTCTTTCATTGAATAAAACAAACATGTGCCTTACCCTTAACAGAAGAAAAATGGCACGGTTATTTTGATCGAAATATGAATTTAGAACGAATATAGCCTACCTAGAACGACGGGGCATTCGCGGTCCGTCCTCGCGGACCGTCCTCACAAAAGGATTTTCAGACCAGTGCGGTCTCTCTCTCTCGCTCTCTCTCTCTCTCTCTCTCTCTCTCAGCACTAAACTTTTTTTTTTCTATAAGCATGTATTTGTGCCGAAGCGCATATTTTCCTCATTTTAAACTGTTTTTTATTATATTGTTTTTTGCGATGAAAACTTCTAGACGAAGGAATCCACGCTGCATCGCTTGTCGATGCCCGTGTTACCGCTCTATAGTGGCGGAGTTTCTGGTCAAATCCAGGGCCAGATCTACATGGGACAGGGGAGGGCAGTGCCCACCCGTGCGTCTTTCTCCTCAAATCAAAGGTTACGGGGATCAAATATCTTCTCTTATGACGTTTCTGACACAAATGAGGATAATTCCGGTTCCTTGGTGTGAAAAACCTTGGAGTTGCCCCGCCTGGCAATCTTCCAGCCCCCCCTAGCCATGGCTTGATGAGTCCGGGTCTGTTTTTTCCCTTCTCCCGTCTCTTTTTCCCCTCTCTTTTACACTGGGGCGCAGACGAATGTTATATGCAAAAAAGAACGGCTTTTTCTGTCTTTTTAGAAAATTGACTATAGGCCTAGCAATTACGTTTATTAATCATACCTGTGCTTTATGAAGAGGGCCTGTTGAATACGGCGGTCGGTGAGAAAAGAAAGATTTATAACGGGCGGCAAACTGGATGTAAAAGCTGCTCGGGATGACTGGATCTTTTAGATCCCACCGTCTGTCAATCTCCCGGACCAGTGTTTTCTTAAGGGTTGTAATGACAGTGTTTCGTAGGCTACGCGCCGGACAGCGATGCATTCACATCCTGCAATATGCGCTCCGTATGGGTTATCAAATTGGCTTGCACGGTCGGACTTTTTACTGGCATTTAAATCTGACAGTACTTCAACAATAGGCTCTCTCTGTTCATTTGTTTATGTTAGACATTAACCACCCCAACCCCGCAAGTGGCATGATAAAAAAAAACGAGTAGGCCTACCAAAATAAATAAATAAACGACATTCGACTGGGAGGTTGTCAGTCGACAGCGCCCCCTACCGACTGACTAGTCGACTAGTCGACTAGTTGGGGTCAGGCCTATTACATAGCTTAATACATTAATAAATAACTAATAATTGACAGAAATGATACGTAACAAGGCTGCTTTTATTTATCTGCAGTTAAATGCAGATAAATTCGTCCAGAGGTCTGTTGTTGAGTGGAGCAGTCTGTTGTTGTGACATATGTGACCGCTCATGTGACCAAAACGCTGGCTTCTGATTAGAGCGTTTGTTCAAGCCATGTAATAAATACGGATAAGTGGCAAAGAATTTGTAGATATATTTACAGCAACGAGTACACCAGCAAATGAAAGTACACAGTTTGAAACGAACACAATTGCCGTTCTGGCTGTTATTTGCAATAACGTGTTTCCTAATGCCTTTTATCTTCATTTGTGTGTGTGTGTGTGTGTGTGCGTGTGTGTGTGTGCGTGTGTGCACGTGTGTGCGTGCGTGCGTGTATGTGTTTCACCATGCAGTAAAGCAGCAGCAGGTAAGATGAGTCTGTATGAGTCGTTTGCTCAGGCCACGGCGCTGGGAGATTTACACACCTGTCTGATGATGGACATGAAGGCCTGTCAGGAAGATGACGTACGACTGCTGTGTTACCTCACCCCCTCTATATACTCTGAGGTACACACACACACACACACACACACACACACACACACACACACACACACACACACACACACACACACACACACACACACACACACACACACACACACACTCACTCTTCAGCTTCTTTTTCGGACTTTTCCCATTTCAAGAACCCATTATTTATTCGACATTTGAACTAAGAACCACTATTTCATGACATTTTAGCCACTTTGTCGTGGTCATCTTGTTGTCCACAACAGACCTTTAGATAAGCCCCACCCTCTCCCCAGTATCCACCCAAGGCTAGAACACTTTCCAGCCAGGCTCATTCATTCCAATGTAAATATCATGGACATTATAGATTAAATACTGGTTCACCAAGGCATGCCCTATGCAGTGGGAAATGTGTGTGAGACATTTTTTAAAAATATTTTTTGTCATACACACACACACACACACACACACACACACACACACACACACACACACATATTTTTTGTCACACACACACACACACACACACACACACACACACAGCTGAACACCAGAGCATGTGCTGTTTTTTTAATAATGTTTTTTCTTGTGTGTGTGACTGCAGTTTCCCGATGAGACGTTACGAAGTGGAGAACTACTCAACATGATAGTAGCTGTTATCGACTCTACGCAGGTAACACAATGCTCAGGACACCATAGTAATTATTAATCACTTTATACTCATTAGCTACGATTATCATTATTGTTTATTCATACTTTCAAACAATGTTTGTTTGTTTGTTTGTTTGTTTGTTTGTTTGTTTGTTTGTTTGTTTGTTTGTTTGTTTGTTTGTTTGTTTGTTTCTTTCTTTCTTTCTTTCTTTCTTTCTTTCTTTCTTTCTTTCTTTCTTTCTTTCTTTCTTTCTTTCTTTCTTTCTTTCTTTCTTTCTTTCTTTCACTCAGCTTCAGGAATTAATGTGTCATGTGATGATGGGGAACCTGGTCATGTTCAGAAAAGATTCAGTTCTCAACATACTCAGTGAGTAAACAAAAATCTAATACACTCGTTTTTTTTATGTGATTTGTTGCGGCTGTGTTGCTTCCAGCTACTAATAATTATTATTTTTTTAAGTTGTATGAAATACAGTCATTTTGTGTAGGTCACTGGGGCCCACACAGTAAAAAAAAAAAAAAAAAAAAAAAAAAAAAAAACATTATTTTGTATTGTTGACCCATTTCTAACATATTAGCACATCTTTGTTCATTTTTGACCCATCTATGACAGGGAACTGGTATGTATTGTGTGTCCATATCACTACGCCCAAAAAGTAGTTCCATGTGATAAGAGGGGTAAAAAAAAATGAAGGAAGTATATTTTAGAAATAGTAACACCAATACAAATTGCCTTAGTTTTCTGGATTAATTTAGTTTTACTGCGTGGCTGGCCACCACTGTATTATTAAAAATATATTAAAAGTATTTCATACAACTTAAAGGTAGGGTAAGTGATTTGAAATTCATGGTGTAGTACCAGCCTGGTGCACTAGGGGCGCCCAAGAGTAGCTACACTATGTGAACCTGCTGCTCGATCCTGATTGGAGGAGAATTCACCCTCCACCTGGGGAACTTTTATTAGCTCCTCTGCTAACGTGGGGGAGGGGGAAACTCCATATATGGTCTGCACACCTTTATAATAGAACATTTTAACAGAAAAAATAAAATAAAATAAAAAATACAAATTGGGTGATATCTGACAAAAGTGAAATCACTTCCCCTACCTTTAAGTTCCAAAAATATGAACTATCCCTTTAAAATAGTCCCAAACAAAAACAAACAAACGCGGAGCCCCAAATCACTTTGTATTGTGATTCCAGTTGCATGCAGCTCAGTTATTGTGGAATTCAATACCACTTGTTAGCCACTAGGTGTCCTACTTGACCACAGGATCGTTCACATCATAACATTACATGTACAACACTATCCAATGACAAACTATAGAACGGGGGTTTTCAAACTTTTTGACGCCGGGGCCCACCATTTATTCAGCATCTGAGCCACGGACCACCACTTGAGGACATTTTAGCCCCACAGACCCCCAAAACTAAAGATTTATTTTTGTTTTTGTCCACAATTCCAGGCTGGATTTGAGGAAACAAAACAGTCCAACATACAGATCAAAATGACCATTAATCTTCTAGTTGTGTAGACTTGAGCTACTTAAAATGATGGATATTTTAACTCTTGAGAGTGTAAAAATGAAACCAAATGGACCCGCAAGGGTCCATTTGGTTTCATTTTTACGTTCTCAAGAGTTACATCTGGTTAACCAACTTAGCTGGGGACCACCTGGAACCCTCTCAGGGACCACTGGTGGTCCCCGGACCACCTGTTGAAAACCCCTGCTATAGAACATTGTACTTTTCATTGGGGCTGCATTAAACTCCGTTTCCCAGAGGCCCTCATCACCCTAAATTGTCACTATTTCTGCGCTTAAAGCCGGCTTTTCATCATAGCATTAAAAAAACAGCGAATTAAGCACTACAAAACGAAAAGGGTCGGGTTAGACGGGCGTAGCAATGATGACATTGTCCATAAAATGATGACATTTGTTTTTCTTTGTTTTTGCTTACAGTCCAGTCTTTAGACTGGGAAACGTTTGAACAATACAGCACTTGGCAACTGTTCCTGGCCCACAGCATTCCACTGGAAACCATTATTCCCATTCTACAACACCTCAAATATAAAGGTATGCAACCTGTCAACTGTAACGTACGTAAATGACAATATAGACTTTATTTTTTTTTTTAAGCATGAATGATTACCTTATTATCTACTTGGGGCAGTGGTTTTCAACCTTTTTCATCTCAGGGACCACCATTTATTCTGGATTTGAGCCACGGACCACCATTTGAGGATATTTTAGCCCCACAGACCCCAAATCTAAAGATTTATTTTGCTTTTGTCCACAATTCCAGGCTGGATTTGGGGAGCAAAAATTTACATTCCAAAATGGATAATTCAGATGATGAATATTTTAACTCTTCAGAGTGTAAAAATGAAACCAAATGGACCCGCAAGGGTCCATTTGGTTTCATTTTTACGTTCTCAAGAGTTACATCTGGTTGACCAACTTAGCCGGGGACCACATTGGAACCCTCTCAGGGGCCACTGGTGGTCCCCGGACCACCTGTTGAAAAGCCCTGACTTAGGGGACTAGAGCTTAGCAGTCGCCCCCTGTCCCAGAAATGGATTCCCATTCATTTTTTTTTCTCATAGACTTTTCAAAGACGATTCATATAAAGACGATTACCACTGCGGACGAAGCCAACTCGAGTTGTGACAAATCGTGACGACACGCACAATGCTTTGGGACGATCAAATGATTTCCAAGATGGAAAACGAAACAAAAAGTGTTGTATCCTTCCGTTTTCTACTTCTTGCTAATTTGATATTGCATGATAATATTGTGGTGGTCGTCATGATTTGTCACAAGCACAAGTTGGCTTTGTCCACGGCATTATCGTGTTTTCATGAAATATTTTCAAAAAGTCTATGAGGAAAATGAATGAGGATTCCATTTCTGGAACACGCGCGACGCCATGAAATGGGTGGCATTGCCCAGCTCTATTCCACCCATTTTCAACATTTTACTATGTCATTAAACCATTGTGTCCTGAGTCCTGACCCTTGATTTGAGTTCCTGACACCAGATTATACAGTAGTTTCTGACACCAGATTATACAGTAGTTCCTGACACCAGATTATACAGTAGTTTCTGACACCAGATTATACAGGCTATCTGCAGAGATGCCGACCATTACGCATATTGCGTATCGTCTACGCATTTTGACCTCTGACTACGCTGCTACGATTAATCACTGCAGAATACGCAAAGAGCGCAAACCCTCTGTTTTTCCCATGTAGTAGTAGGCGTTGTTGGCGTACGCCAACTCCGTTCACCTCATGGGGCCAGTCCATCTACATAAACGTCTGTTGGATAGTGACATGTATAGTGATAGCCGGAAGTTACTGAATGCATTGAAGCCTATGGGGCTCGCGCGAGTACGTGGACCACGTGACCAGGCTGTTTTCTGACCCCTCGATGTCGCAACTCTTCTACTAGATGGCTCTGCCTTAGACCTTGGTTTCTAGCGACGTGATTGGTCTGCGTCCCCATCGGAAGAGAGGCTTTAGCTTAGATAGCACCCAGCTAACAGTGCAGTCGCGTCGGCCGCGGCTCACGGTGATCCGTAGTGCTAATCGCCTGAGTTGTCTCCTATTAAAATATTATTTTACTATATGGCTCTGGCTCGAGCCTCCAGTGGGGTCGTTCATGTTGTCTCGTTATGGCGGCCGCAGCCTCGCGCTGCTCGGCTCCGCTCCGAGGACGAGGAGGTGCTCGAGCATGTTATTTTCTCCTGTGTCTTTCGGTCGGTCGCACGGCGGCGGACCGCGTGAGGGAGAGGCTCGAGGAGACTAGTAGATTGGAGCGACCCGAAGTGAAGAACTAGTGAGCGTAATGAGGCGGTCGCTCCGAATTCTAACCGCGGAACAAACAACCAAACTGAGATGGATGGATAGAATAGTGAAGACGCCATGATGACCATCCAAACTTTACCAGGAGTTTTCAACTTTTTCGATAACAGGGCCCACTATTTATTCAGTATTTGAGCCACGGACGACCATTAGAGGAGTTTTTTTTAGCCCCACAGACCCCAAAAACTAAAGATTTCTTATGCTTTTGTCCACAATAACAGACTGGATTTAGGAAACAAAACAGGCAAACCTACAGATTAAAAAGGACCATTAATGTTCCAGTTCTGTAGACTTGGGCTAATTCAGATGATGAATAGGCTACTTTAACTCTTTGAAAGTGTAAACATGAAACCAAATGGACCCGCAAGGGTCCATTTGGTTTCATATTTAGACAAATATTAATTTCTGTATATCTAATCATAGTGGAGGTGGAAGGGAAAAGAAATAGGCCTAATGGTGGTGGTGGTGGGGGGGGGGCAGTTCTTACAACAACTCCAGTCATGTTATGAATGAATGTTTTTTTTTTATAAACAAGAGATGAGAGTTACAGTACAAGTCAAGTACACACTGCAAGGTTGAATGGTTTTCACCATTTATCCGCCATTTGATTACATTTTCACACCAAAGACCTAAAATTAAAGAATTCTTTTGATTTTGTCCACAAATCCAGGCTGTATTTTGCCAACAAAACAGTGTAAACTTCTTAATTAAGTGGTGCTAATTCCGATAATGAATATTTTAACTCTTGAGAGTGTCAAAATGAAACCATTTGGTTTAATTTTTACACTCTCAAGAGTTACATCTGGTTACCCAACCTTCCGTCATTTAGCCTGGAGACCTGGAGAATCATCTCAAGGACCACTGGTGGTCCCCAGACCACCTGTTGAAAACCCCTGGTATATAATATAGTAGTGTTCATGGAATGCGGTCCAACTCCAAAGGTTTTGGATGTGGGATGCCTTCCTCCTAAATGCAGGCATTTCTAAGTGACCCCAAACTTTTGAACGCTAGTGTATCAGTGTCATGGATTTCAATGTTTGGGGGCACCCAACTTCTTTTGGGCTAAAATCTACTGAAACATACCTCCATGATAAGTGAGAATGTGAAGTTAATATTGGCATACAAATGTGCCTTGCTGCAATGTGCGCTGCACTGCCGTGCTGCCGCGCTGTCGGGCCGCTGCGCCGCCGCGCCCCGGTAATTTGCTACTCAAAAACATTTTCAAAGGTTGGCATGTATGCAGTAGTTCCTGACACCAGATTATACAGTAGTTCCTGACACCAGATTATACAGTAGTTCCTGACACCAGATTATAGCTGCAGCAACATTCTAGCTTTTGACGCTAGATTCTACAGTAGTTTCCGACACTACTGTAGATTCTAGTTATTGACACTAAATTATAGTTTCTGATGATAGGATCTACTTTTGACACTAGAATTTAGTTTCTGACGCTAGAATCGAGTTTTTGACACTAGATTCTATAGTCTCTGACACTAGATTCTAGTTTTTCTGAAAAATCTGTGTTCCTGTGTCCAAGGCCAAGCCAAGGACCACCAGAATTATCCATATTTGGCTGCAGACCCCCATCTGAAAACATGTTGTTCTAGGGATTCCCCAGATGCAAAAAAATGAGTTAAAAATGTTTGCTTCCAAAATAACATATTCGGAGATTTGCAGCACATTTTCACAATTTTTCAAAAATAGCAGAACAACAAGCTCATGTCGCGCCACTCGGTGGCGCGACATGAGCTTGTTGATCTGCTATTTTTCAACAGATAAAACACCAAAACGCGTTCAGGACACTAAGGGTTAATACACCTTAGAGATGTTGTGCGGACATGATAAAAAAAAAAAGTTCCCTCCGATGCTACGCTTCTGAGAAATGGAGGTCTGAAAAAAAATACACTAACATGGTGAAACACATCATGGTGATCTTGAAGTTGTTTTTCACCATGCTCATAATTTTTCTTTCAGAGCCCTTTTTTCTGAGAGCGTAGAAATGGAACATTTGTAGAAGTTTGAGAAGGGCTGATTAGGCATTAGGCACAACCTAATGAGTGCACATGCAGCATAAATCTGACATGCACGTTTCACACACGCACACACCAAATCCACACTTTCATAATAATAATGATGATAACAAATGTGTTTTTTTTTTTGTTTTTTTTTACAGAACATCCAGAGGCTCTGTCCTGTTTGCTCCTACAGCTACGCAGAGAAAAGTAGGATTCATTCACACTTAATTATTTAACCTGGGGCCTCTTTTTGGGGCTGTGAAATGCTTTGCTATGTATTTCTTTTCCGTTTCCGTTTTAAAACGTGTGAAAGCAAATAGGTTTTCACTGTAATGGGTCCCTGGGTGGGGACACGGGTGGTCTTTTTTTTCAGTGGTCACAGGTGAATCTTACTTCAGCGACGCTGGTATTGATACAACCAATTATTTGCATAGCAAAACAATTTGATATTGATTATTTGAATTGCATAATTATGTGACACGATATATAGACATGGTTTCTGTCTTCCTTGTCGATTCTTGAAATTCAAATCGTTTTTTTTTTTTTTTTTCTTTTCTCGGTACAATATAGCACCAGAACAGTGGCCTTGTGGTTAGAGTGTCCGCCCTGGAACTGGGAGGCCGGGGTTCGATTCCCGGTCGGGTCATACCAAAGACTCTAAAAAATGGGACCCAATGCCTCCCTGCTTGGCACTCAGCATCAAAGGGATGGATTGGGGGTCAAAATCAGCTAATGATTCCCGAGCGCGTCAAGCCGCAGCTCACCGCTCCTTGGAGCTCACCGCTCCAAGTGATGGGTTAAAAGCGAAGAACCAATTTCGCTGCGGTAACTTAGTGACAAATCATGCGACTTTGACTTTGACTTTGATAGTACATTGCTACACTCCTACTGCTAATGATTTAGAAATAAGTGAGTAAGTAAGTAGCTTTGCCGGCTTACTGAGTAGGAATGAGGCAGCTTGATGTACAAGCACAAGTGCACCCCCTGGACATGACACTAGTATTTCACAGGGACTGAGTGATCAGCACAATCACAATGAATTCTGTGCGTGTGCGTGCTCACTAAACACCCACTCCTGCCCTAGGCCCACGGAGGACATGGTGCGCATGGTGCTGAGCCGCGCGTGTCACCCGGACGACCAGTTCACCACCAGCCTGCTGAGACACTGGGCCACCAAGCACGACGACCTGCTGTCTGAACACATCAAGGCCCAGCTCATCAAGAACAACAACCAGCCACGCAAGAGACAGAGGTACACTGTCTGTCTGTCTGTCTGTCTGTCTGTCTGTCTGTCTGTCTGTCTGTCTGTCTGTCTGTCTGTCTGTCTGTCTGTCTGAACACATCAAGGCCCAACTCATCAAGAACAACAACCAGCCACGCAAGAGACAGAGGTACACTGTCTGTCTGTCTGTCTGTCTGTCTGTCTGTCTGTCTGTCTGTCTGTCTGTCTGTCTGTCTGTCTGTCTGTCTGAACACATCAAGGCCCAACTCATCAAGAACAACAACCAGCCACGCAAGAGACAGAGGTACACTGTCTGTCTGTCTGTCTGTCTGTCTGTCTGTCTGTCTGTCTGTCTGTCTGTCTGTCTGTCTGTCTGTCTGTCTGTCTGTCTGGAGCATTGTCTTTGTGTCTCATACCACCTGAAATGTTTTTATTTTTGTTTGTTTGTTTGTTTTAGTGGGCTAAATGAAGGTCTTTAGTCAAATGTGAACAATTCCGACCAGGGTTATTATAGTTATGAATTTTTCATTTTAGTTTAGTTTCAGCTAGTTTAGACATTTTATTTTCTAATTCTGTTAGTTTTGGTTAGTTTGGTTTTATAGTGGGTTTGCTAGTTTTTATTTAGTTTTTATTTTGGTGAAAATATTTAGTTTTAGTTAGTTTTAGTTTAGTTATAGTTTTAGTTATTTTTTTTCTGTGCTTTGGTTGTCAGGTATAGGATTAAAAAATGTGCCAAAGTAGGAAACGGTTGGTATTCAACCCTTGCTTTGAGTTTCTTAGTAGATTGGATGATTGCACTCTCCCACAAGAACACAATTTTTACCCCCAGTGTTTATGGAACTCAGTAGAAGCATCTCCTCCTCATGCTGGTCACCAACACATTGTGGAATTAAAAGCTTAAAAAAGCTAAAACTAAGTGTATTTTTGGGTATAATTTCGGTTAGTTTCAGTTTTCTGAACCCACATTACAGTTTTAGTTTAGTTATCGTTTTTTGCATTCATTTTTTATTTTTATTAGTTTCACTTAACTTAACTCACTTAACTTTTTTTTTTAGCTATTATAACCCTGATTCTGACTGAGGTCGAGTCATTGGGGAAAGACAAACTGTCGAGGAGAGGAGAAACACTCTTTATTTTTATTATTCATGCAAAGTGAGTTAACCGCACGGTCACATACTAGAGCAGGTCCGAAATAAATATCAGAGCTGAATTTGACATGTAAATATGAACTAAATGCTTAATCATGTAACTACTAGGTGTAATGTTAGAGGCCATAGAAGTGAACCTTCCAAGCCTCTTCTGAACTCGTCGTTTTCTGCCAGACATTACTCCATAGAGATGCGCAGTGACGTCCCCGCCCCTGTTCCGGAAGTCTTTTCCCCATTCATTTTTCTCATAGACTTTTCGAAAATAATTTATATCAAGACGATTACGCCGCGGCCAAAGCCAACTCGGGTCGTGACAAATCATGACAACAAACACAATATCGCCATATAATATATAATTAGGAAGAAGTAGAAAACGGCATGATGCAAGACTTTTTGTTTTCGTTTTTCATCTTAGAAATTATTTTATTGTCCCAAAAGTTTGTGTGTGTCATCATGATTCGTCACGACTCGAGTTGGCTTTGTCCGCGGCGTAATCGTCTTGATATACTGTAAATTATTTTCGAAAAGTCTATGAGAAAAATGAATTGGGAAAAGACTTCCGGAACAGGGGCGGTGACGTTACTGCGCATCTCTATAAGCCCTATCTCAAAGACTTGCGGGTCAAACTGAACAGCCAATACGTCAAATTGCAGCTATAAAAGTACCTCAATGACTCAACCTCGGCCGTACTTCGGTCACAAATAACTTTATAGTTGATTTACTTGACTTTTGTGCTGTCTGTGTGTGTGCGTGTGCGTGTGTGTGTGTGTGTGTGTGTGTACAGTCTTCGTAGCTCCAGCAGTAAACTGGCTCAGCTGACCTTGGAACAGATCTTGGAACATCTGGACAACCTCCGGCTGAGTCTGAGCAACACCAAAAACAACTGTACGTATTACATAAAACACATCAAAACTAGGGGTGGGACCATTTACTTACCTTACGATATGATACGATATCGATATTTTTGGGGTTTCTAATCGATTTATAATGCAGAGAGAGAGAAAGAGAGATCCCCCCCCCCCCCCCATGAATGACTTTTATTATACGAGAGCAGTTTATAACAATTCTAAACCATTTGGGCCATACCATGTTCAATCATACCCTTAACCCATTGTAGACTATCCCGATTCTAAAAATGTCTCTGAAATACTAACCTAAGTGTACTGGAAAACTTCAAATCATTGTGTAACATCACCAAATTTTGACATTTTTGATACTGTACATACTGTACAGAACGCATATTGGTGTTCCCGTCAACTAGGTAAAACTACCACTAGGGGTTCCCGCCCACTATGGGATAAATGCAGTCAGATAACCGTCAGTCATTCTTTCTGACACAAGCAAATTAACAAATACATAAATATCAAAAACAATGATTTTGAACCTGGCGATTTGATATTGATATTATGGCAGGAAGAATCGCGATATAATATATATATATATATATATTTTTTTTTCTGCCCACCCCTGATCCAAACCCATAAGCTTGATTTACTGTATATGGCAAAACACAGGCTTTACAAACTAAACAGTACACTACAGTACTTCACGCAGGTGTCACTGTTCATAATTTACATGGTGGCAGACCTTTTCACTTCCGGTTAATTTCCTGTTTTATCGATCGCCTAGCAACTGAGGCCTGTGCATATGGTGGTGAAGATCGTAATTGAAAATGTAATCAATAATCAATATTCATTTCGACCCGGGCCCACACCAGGTCGAAACGTTGTCAATAAAAAAAAAGTCTACAGCCTGGGAGCTACTGGAATGGTGTGCGAACTGTTTTTCTCTTTTGTACTTAAGTGTTTTCTAGAGATGTGTGTACTTTTTGTTCCAACTTTAGTTGTGTGAACTATCAGTAGTACACCTCAAGCATGCATAATTAAGTGTGTGTGTGTGTGTGTGTGTGTGTGTGTGTGTGTGTGTGTGTGTGTGTGTGTGTGTGTGTGTGTGTGTGTGTGTGTGTGTGTGTGTGTGCGTGCGTGCGTGCGTGCGTGTGTAGTCTTCAATCAGACTCCGATACTTCAAGCATTACAACATGTCCAGGCCAGCTGCGATGAATCGCACAAGATGAGGTACAGCACACACACTCTCTGTCTGTCTGTCTGTCTGTCTGTCTGTCTGTCTGTCTGTCTGTCTGTCTATCTGTCTCTCTCTCTCTCTCTCTCTCTCTCTCTCTCTCTCTCTCTCTCTCTCTCTGTCTCTCTCTCTGTCTCTCTCTCTCTCTCTCTCTCTGTCTCTCTCTCTCTCTGTCTCTCTCTCTGTATCTCTCTCTGTATCTCTCTCTCTCTCTGTCTCTCTCTCTCTCTCTCTCTCTCTGTCTCTGTCTCTGTCTCTGTCTCTCTCTCTCTCTCTCTCTCTCTCTCTCTCTCTCTCTCTCTCTCTCTCTCTCTCTCTCTCTCCTTTTACTTGGCTTGGGTGAATGTGCCAGTGAAGCCAGTGTTCTGGTCGGTTAGAGTGGTTAGATACCACAACAACGGACCAGTTCGCTCAACAAGGGATCTCCTGAATGTAGCCAAACAACTGCAGATGTATAAAAGCAGCCTTGTTATGTAGTATTTCTGTCCATTGTTATTTATTTATTAAGGTATGAAGCCATGTAATAAGCGGGATAACACCCTTCAAAGATGTTAGGAGATGTTAGCCTTATACTTTTACGGTTAACGGTTCCTATTGGATACCTGCAGGTTCAGCGATCTATTTTCTCTGGCGGAGGAGTATGAAGACAGCCAGTCCAAGCCTCCAAAGTGTCGGCGCAAAGCCGTGGTGTCGTCCCCCCGCTCCCGGAAAGGAACCGCCCCTCCCCCCAACGAAGAGGAGTCTGTCTCCAGCTCTGCTTCGGTACCCGACTGTCTGTCTGTCTGTCTGTCTGTCTGTCTGTCTGTCTGTCTGTCTGTCTGTCTGTCCGACCAGCTGCTATACAACACTACTGTATAATGTGTGTGTGTGTGTGTGTGCGCGCGTGTATGCGCTCGACAAGGTTCACGGCTGTCGCGCTCGTTTCAAACTACCTCGATTATGATTCATTGTACGAACGGTTATCGTGCACGCCGCTTGCACTGCCCTCATAGCTCTCCTTGGTCTAGTAATTGCAACACAAAAACATTTTTAAAAATTTGGCCACGATATAGCCGAATTTCACTTTTTTACCGCGACCGGACCAGCCGCGGTGTCGATGTGAGCTTAGGGTATCTCAATACGGAGTGCATTTATGCAGCACAACTCCACTCGCAGACTAAGGAAAAAAACGTTTATTTTCGCCACACAGCTGCGACAGACTGAAACGTTGCTTCCTGCGATTTGAGTTAGCTAATTTTTTTATGAGCTTGTAGGTCTGATATTTTTGAAAATGGTGAAAATGTGGCGCAAATCTTTAAATTGGTTAATGTGTTGCTAGAAGACACCCAGACGATACTAGATCCAATTGGATATTCTATATTTCCATGCACATGCTAAGTTTCTAAACTCTTGAGTTCTGAGCGTGTGCAGTGCGGCTCTGCACTGGAAGTTGGAAGTTGGATTTTTTTTTTTCATCTCTCACAATTCACAATTCAAAAAGCCATCACTGAAAAAAAAAAGTCATTGCAGTCTTGCTTCGATTCGGGTGCTGGATATTCAATTCCTAATCATGACGTGACAAATAAGTCTCTAAGTCTCTAGTCCTTGTGACCGGTGTCCATGTGTTGGAACTTAAAGCTAAATAGAGGCAACCTTAGTGTGTACAAACCCTGTGGAAATTTGTTTTCATCCGTGGACACAGGACACATGTCTGGGTTGGTGATTGAAGTGTAGCTCTTACACAAAAAAAGACTGGTGACGGCAGAATAGGGTGCAAAATAATTCTGGCAGTTAACCACACTGGGCATGATCAGATTGTTTTGGCAGAACTACAGCCCAAGAAAATGACGTAGATACAAATCAGCTTACGTTATCCACAAATGAAACAAGTGCTGTGATTGGAAAATATCATACATCAGAATGGAAGTTCCAACCAACAAGTCTCTGCCTTTCTATTGTGTGAATTGGCGTGTGTATTTTCAAATGACACCGTTTCAGCTCGTGGTTAAATCTCCCAACCCCGAAGGGCAGCCCAAGCACAAGTAAGCCGCCATTGATCAAACGACCCGAAACAATGTAATTACAGGTTTTGGAACCGGGAACCAGGGAGGAGATGGCATGTGGCAGTGAATACGACAGGGACGAACCAACACATGACGGTGAATACTGCCATCTGTTCTTCAATATCATCAGAGAGACTGGTCAAAGCGACTCAACAACAGCCTCGTTGACAGAGACAGATTGTCAAAGGGAGTCACCGCCCTCGTTCAAAGAGAATGTTCGTCCATTAGAGACACTACCCTCGCTGATAGAGGAGGATCGTCGAAGACAGTCGCCATCCTCGTTGAAAAGGAAGGATCGTCAGGGAGTGTCTCCACCTTCGTTCAAAGAGAAAGATCGACGTAGAAAGTCACCTCCCTCGTTCAAAGAGAAGGGTCAACGCAGAGCGTCACCACCCTCGTTCAAAGAGAAGGGTCAACGCAGAGCGTCACCACCCTCGTTCAAAGAGAAGGATCGTAGGAGAGTGTCACCACCTTCGTTCAAAGAGAAAGATCGACGGAGAATGTCACCTCCCTCGTTCAAAGAGGAGGATCGTAGGAGAGTGTCACCACCTTCGTTCAAAGAGAAAGATCAAGAACCAACAGACGACAGTGAATACTGCCATCTGTTCTTCAATATCATCAGAGAGACTGATAAAAGCGACTCAACAACACCCTTGTTGACAGAGACAGATCGTCAAAGAGAGTCGCCACCCTCGTTGAAAGACGAGGATCGTCGGAGAGTGTCACCACCTTCGTTCAAAGAGGAGGATCGTAGGAGAGTGTCACCACCTTCGTTCAAAGACAGGGATCAATGCAGAGAGCCACCACCATCGCTCAAAGAGGAGGATCGTCGGCGAGTGTCATCCCCCTCATTCGAAGGGAAGGATCAGCAAGAACCAACCGACGACAGTGAATACTGCCATCTGTTCTTCAATATCATCAGAGAGACTGGTCAAAGCGACTCAACAACACCCTTGTTGACAGAGACGGATTGTCGAAGGGAGTCAACGCCCTCATTGAAAGAGAAGGGTCGTGGGAGGGAGTCACCACCTTCGTTCAAAGCGAAAGATCGACGCAGAGAGTCACCACCATCGCTCAAAGAGAAGGATCGCCGGAGAGTGTCATCCCCCTCATTCAAAGGGAAGGATCAGCAGAGAACGTCAACCCCCTCATTCAGTCGCCAGGATCGGCAAAGAGAGTCTCCCCCGCCCCATGGACGTTATCCGCCCACCTTTGGAAGACAACATGACATAAGGAAGGACTCGGCACGGAAATAGTTTGCAGAGATGTCAACATGTCTTTATATTTATTCCTGCTCTGCTCCTATTTAACCATTTGTGATCCTGTCCACCCCCCTCCATTTTTCATGTTTTACTAAAGTAAATAGCAATGGACAACGTAGTAATAGCACAGCGTTTGACTTAGTATCAACTTCCGCCATTGATGTTTAAAACCCGCATACTATGCAATGCATAATGGATGCGGCAACGGGAGATCTAGGCTATTGTGAAATGAAAAGGAAGTATTATGCATAGAATTGTGCATAAACCTTGTGTATAAGGCATAGAAATACTGTTAACTTCACCTCCAAAATGTCTTAATATTTCCCTGTAAAGACCGTCTACCTCACCCTGTCCTTCCCCACTGTAAACCTCTGTCTCTTCTGGGCGTCCGGCCCTTTGCCTATAAGTCCATGAATATTCCTGAGACATTTCTAAGGAGACACCAGGGTTGTTCAATGGAAGTCTCCAAAAAGACTTTGCAGACACGTACAGACTTAGAGGATTATTATACCAACAAAGTGTCTTAGGTCTTAAGCCTGGATATTTTGTTGCAATTCTTTCAAAAGCTGCTATAGTCAAAATATGTTTCACTGACATCCTTCAAAAAGAACATATTTGCCTTTTCCTGTTCAGCTTGCGAGGTTTCTTATCTGAAAAGATTATACTGAGTATGAATTTACTCACACGCCATATTGCAAGAATCATTATCCAATGTTCTTCTGAAATACAGGCTACTGTCTGGTATTCTCGAACAGCTATGGTGTAGCCACGTATGGTGTAAGTTTTCTGGCTGGCTGCATGGCAGCAAATCAGGTCTGGGGCCTTGTGGTAGGCCAAAAGCCTGTACCACCAGACCTGGGCCTGGGTTTACCAAATGCTTACCCATAATAATTAAACCTAGCCATCAAGAGCTTCAACTCATGATGAAGAAAGCAGTGGAGTACAGTAACATTTTTAATTGGGTGGTCAGGGGGGGGGGGGGGGGGGGTGGGTAAGGTGATTTCTGGACTTTTAGAATTGCAGGTTTTAATTATTATGGATAATTATTTGGTAAGCCCATCCCCACGTCTGGTGGTTCAGGCTTTTGGCCTACACACAAGGCCCCAGACCTGATTTGCTGCCATGCAGCCAATGAGAAGACTTACACCATACCTGGCTACACCATAGCTTTCGAGAATACCAGCCAATGACATTTTCCGCCGCATGTGAAATATTTTTTTCTTCAGCTTGTTGAGAGCTTGTAGTTTGTCACTTAGATCGAGATTTTTCACTCTCACTCCGATAGTGAGCATTGATACCAAGCTGATACCGATACCGAGCCGATACAGCACATATTCAACACCTGCCAGCTAAACTACATTTTGTTTATTATTTGTTGTCTGTTGCAGGTTAGTGTTCTTCACTTGTTCATGTTCTTGTGTTGTTGCATGTTATACAGGGTCTTAATTTCATATTTAATTTAGCGCTGTTTAACTCAAAGTGAACCCTTTTGTTAAGAATAAATGGTTTTCTCATAACCTACAGTTGTGTAACTTGTATTTTTGACTAATACTCTGGGGAGGTTATGTTCTCTGAGTGATATGACTTGATCAAAGCCTTTCTAACGTGAAGTGTTATCTGCCAGACAGCATAGAGAGACTCCCAGCCACTGACATGTAAAATATGGAATTCTTTTTTCATTGGATTATACCTACCCAAGTCATATCCAAAGTGCGTTTTCAATGTTCCTACTAGAGAACACTCTTAGCTAACCTATGATAAAGCTCCCTCTGATGCAACTCATGTGGAAGCCATGTCGTCGCAATACTGTGTGCTCTTTGCACTTCCTGGTTGAGCCATTTCTCTGTTGTCGTTCCAATCTTGCCCTTTATAGTCTTCAATGGGGCTCTAAGTAAAACGACACATCACAGACCTGTGCTACACTGATGGTATCGGCCTGCTGTCTGGTTATGACGGACAAGGCACAGGCTTTCCTGACCAGAGTGGAGTTGGAGTGTGCAGGCGTGGAACGAGGGGCTGACACCATGCATGTCAGCCTCCCTGTCCCACAATTCATCCCACCGCCCGTGGAGGACATTCCTCCCTTCGCTCTCGCGGCTCAATCTTGTCGAGCTCGACTTTGTCCTGTGTGTGTGTGTGGGTGTGTGTGCATGTGTGTGTGTGTGTGTGTGTGTGTGTGTGTGTGTGTGTGTGTGTGTGTGTGTGTGTGTGTGTGCGCGTCTGTTTGTGTATGTGATTTTTGGCGAAAAAATTAAGTGTTATACATACAGTAGCTCTATTTTCTGTTTGTTCATTAACATGGAGTCTCACCAGTAATAAAGGCGACCTTTTAGCCAAAATTCAAAATAGATATATAGCTACTGTATATATTTTTTTGCATTTTTACACTCTACGTTGCTTCTATTTTGATGATGCAGCTGTTTCCCTGTAGACAGACACTTGGTCCGTCCTGCGGACACTCCAAATCAAGAAATCAGGACAAAACATTTGTCGTGCTCTGGCGTGGCTAGTGTGTGTGGGTGTGTGTGTGTGGGTGGGGGGGGGGGGGGGTGGAGGTGAGGTGGATTATATATGATGTATTGCAATGTTTTTGTCTTCTACTGAATGTAAGTTACTCTGGATTAAGAGTGTTTGCTAAATGCCTAAATTGTAAATTGATTCAGATAAAACAAGTCTATTTAGAAGCAATGACATAAAAAGTAGATACAATTGTAATTGAAACACTATAAAAAAAAATTGCTTACATCTTTTTTTCCACCTACCTTATAATGGAAAGAGGATAGAGAGATGGGGATACCCCTGTTACTGGATGAAAAAAACAAATATGGTGATGTAATAATGATTACATCACAATATAGAGTTGAACAGTCCCACCCCTTTCATGGTATTTCCTACGGCCCAATTTCCCCATTCATTTGTCTCATAGAATTTTCGAGGAAGATTCATATAAAGACGATTACGCTGGACAAAGTCAACTTGGGTCATTACAAATCATAACAACACACACTATTATCATATCTAATTACTAAGTTTTGTTTTTCTTCTTATAAATGATTTGATTGAGTCAAAACATTGTTTATTGACATAATTTGTGTGACATAATTTTGTTTATTTGTGTAATCGTCTTCATGTAAAACATTTAGGAAAAGTCGATGAGAAAAAAAATGAATGGGAAATTTATTTCTGGGCCACGGGTGACGTCCTGAACGTGGCGGGACTGCTCAGCTCAGCTGAAAAGAGGGACATATTTCGCCCTGGATAGTCGAGGAGACCTATGTTAGTGAACAAACACTCTAGTAATGATTACTATCACAATATAGAGAGTTAAACTTTCACCCAAACCTTTTTTTTCCTTTCAATCAGGTATTCTGCCTACTGTACCTTTTTAAAGGGGAATTCCACCCATTTTCTTTTTTTTTTTTTCTAATATTTTATCCCACGATTTTGTAACCCATTTTTTCACCCAGTGCCAATTCCTAATGTGATCCTGGGCTCTACACACCCTCCACCAACCTGGAGAGGCAGCGGACTGACCTCATGCTTCCTTCAATGCATGAGGAGTCCAAGCTGCCTTCTTTTCACCTGACAGGGGGGAGTTTCCCTGGTTGGATGTAGCGCAGTGGAAGGAACACGTTATTCCAACTAGTTCCTGTTCCCTCCATCAGGCGCCCCGGCTGGCCAGGGGGAGGCAGTTTAGAGCCCAGGATTACTGCATGTTTTTGTGGGGGTATTTTGTGGGGGTATCTGAGAGCGTGCAAATGCAACCAAATGAACCCTAATGGGTGCATTTGGTTCCATTTGTACGCTCTCAGAAAAAAAGAAGCATCTAAAGAAATCCATTAACATGGTGAAAATACATCTTGATGATGTCATCAAGATGTTTCACCATGTTAGTGGCTTTCTTCAGACCTCCATTTCGTGGGAACACATCATGTCCACCCAACACCTCGAAGGTACATCAATGACAAAATGTCCCCTTTAAGAGGTGTGTATTCTAACATGTATCTTCCATGTGTGTCTGTTAGGACGAAGAGGACTCCAAACCCAAACCGACAAAGAGGAAGAGGAAAGGTTCGTCCGCCGTCGGCTCCGACAGCGACTGACCGCCGCCCCCCCCTCTCCCCTCCCCCTCCCGACCAGCCAATCACAACGCCTGCTGCTCCCACAGCCCACACCTCCTCCTCCTCTGGACTCTGCGATTCCATTGGCTGGAGCCTCGGAAAACGCCCCGCCCTCTCCCTTCTTCTTCTTCTTCTTCTGCCAGACATTTTGTTCGGGACAGACGGTAAAATCAACACACTCCCCTCTGATTGGCCGACGCGGGCCGCAGAGTCGCCACGATGTCGCAAAAGCGCTGGTTGGTCGCCGGTGACGAGCCACGCCCCACCCCCCCACCCCCTTTTCCCCCCGTTTAGAAACTCACCGGTGATTGGACGATTACCCCCCTCCTCCTCCTCCGTCGCTCTCTCCGATTGGCCCCACAGCGTGACCACGCCCCCCAAAAGAAACACTTTTTGAAGTGAGAAGAGAAGAATCGTTGTTTGAACTTTTTAACACAAAAAATGTCTTTATTTGAATATTTTCATAAACATGGATCATGAATATGAGATGTTAATAATAAAAAAGAAGGAAAAGAAAACAAAGACTGTCCCCTTGATGTTTTATAATGAACGGGATGTGACGTCACTATACCGGGTGAGGCTACTAGAGACCTTGGTTACTGGGACACAAAATAATGTGTAGTGTATTCTGCCTATCCTATCAAATTATCTTGATCCAGGGACCATCCAGAAGCAAATATCATTTGAGTTAAACCATCTCCACTGTGAAAAAATATATATTCAAAGATTTGCACAATTTTGAATAATAGCTCTACAAGCTCCAAAGTGTGACACTATGAAATTGCAGGTGAGCTATATAGCTTCTAAAAGTGTTTAAAAGCTATAAGTCTAAAAGGGTTAAAGCTACACCTTATTGTATGTAATGTTTTTATTGAACAAAATGCCATTTTGTCCAATCTGCATGTCAAAACACTGGCTCGCAAGTGGTGAGTTGCGACCCATTTGTGGGCCGCGGACACATTTTCAAAGGTCCCTTATTTTTTTTTTTCTTCCAACATTTTGGTTTTAATTCTGTATTTTGTTTAAATACTGCATTTAAATAGTCATGAGCCGGATATGAGCCATTCTACCGAATTGAATCAAATTCGGGGTTTAAAAATTGTTATGTTAATTTGGAAAACTTTGACCATATTCATGTCACACCAGATCGAAGGGACACAAATTTAGTAATGGCACAGTCAATTATCATATTGTATCTTAACACTTGATCATCAACTTAGCATAGGATTGTCAACATGACACTAATTGCTTCGGTAGTGACATGTAGTTTTGTGTGTAACCTAACTCTACAATGCTTTGCAAATTATGGCTAGCAAAAACAGCTTTCTACTGATGTACATTTGGAGTTTGGAAGACATCAATTTCAGACTGAACTACACCAGCTACTCAAACATTTAGCCATGATGAACATGAGGTCTATGTCACTTCATGCTGAAAAATTTCTCACCCCAAAATGAGACGGCCATCTGACATCTCAATATACAGCGTACTAGAATATACTCCATCGGGGGTTAGCAAGTGCTAGCATTGTAAATCTTAAGTTAATGTGGCATTTAATGAGGTTTTCAATACCCAAATGTATTTGTTGTGTTTTGTTTTAGGCTATATGTTATGTATTTGTAGAAAATTACCCAAACAGCATCTTGCAAGACTAGTTAATACTCAGAATCCACTGTGGTACAGGTAATGATAATAATTTAGTGGAGGGTTTGAACATAGGATGGTGGCATGTTTAAGTTTTGGGATGTATATTAGAGGTTTTCTACCCATTAAAAATGGGTGGAATTTGAAAATGTGTGTGGGAAAATGTAGTAAGCTACAATCCTTGTTACTCGAAACAAGTAGTGTAGCTTCACTACAAGCTATTCCCAGAGCAAATGTAGTAACCTACACTACAAGTTACGGGAAAATGTAGTTAAGCTATGTAGCTTAGCTACTTGTAACAAGCTACTGCCCATCACTGTATTAAACATGCCTTTACTTATAATGGAATGCTTTGTTTAAGAGTGTAGCAGTGTTACAGGGCAGAGAGAGAGAGAGAGAGAGAGAGAGAGAGAGAGAGAGAGCTAATGAATTGGACCCAAACTATAGAGGCATTTGTGTCAGCAGCAATATAGGTAAGATTTTATGTTCAATTCATTCATTCAATCAATTCATTAACAACCGATTACAGAACTTTCTCAGTAACCATGGTGTCCTGAGAAAAAGCCAAGTTGGACACACTGCACAGCCTCATAGAAAAAACATGTGAACCAAAATAAATCAAAAGTTTTCTCCTGCTTTGTAGATTTTGAAAAAAACATTTGACTCCATTTGGCATGAAGGCCTGCTGTTCCAAATTTTAAAGAATGGTGTGGGGGGAAAACATACAATATAATGTACCAAAATAATAAATGTGCAGTAAAAATTGGAAATAAAAGAACAGATTTCTTCCCACAAAGAGGAGTAATGCAGAGAAACAACCTAAATCCAACTCTGTTCATAAAACATATTCATATAAATGAATTGGCCAAATCATTGAAGGACTCATCAGCACCTGGACTTACCAACACTGAGGTCAAATGTTTGTTGCTTGCAGATGATCTGTTGCTGCTGTCTAACTGCAAAGAAGGGCTGCAGCAGCTCTTAGATCATCTGCAACACTTCTGTCAGACCTGGGCCCTCAAAGTCAATATGAAAAAGACAAAAATCATGGCTTTTCAGAAACGGTCCAGATGTCAGGGAAGCAAATACTCATTTGTACTTGGCAGTGCCGACATAGAATACACTCACGCGCGCGCGCGCGCGCGCACACACACACACACACACACACACACACACACTTACCTGGGTTTAAAAAAAATAGTTCCACAACTAATATGGCAGTGAAGGGCCGGCGTTCTACATAATTAGAACAAAAGTTGAATTTGGCTAAAGATTTTCAAATCAATAATCAAACCAATTGCCCTATGACCTAGGTAGTGAAGTGTTGGGTCCCCTGGCAAATCAGGAATTTTCTAGTTGGGACAAACATCCAATTGAGACCATATTCATACCGAATTCTGAAAACACATATTAAGAACTCAAAGAAAAACTACAAATAATGCATGCAGAGCGGAGAGAGAGAGAGAGAGAGAGAGAGAGAGAGAGAGAGAGAGAGAGAGACAGAGAGAGAGAGAGAGAGACAGAGAGAGAGAGAGAGAGAGAGAGAGAGAGAGAGAGAGAGAGAGAGACAGAGAGAGAGACAGAGAGAGAGACAGAGAGACAGAGACAGAGAGAGAGAGAGAGAGAGAGAGAGAGAGAGAGAGAGAGAGAGAGAGAGAGAGAGAGAGAGAGAGAGAGAGAGAGAGACAGAGAGAGAGAGAGAGATTTGATTTTAAAGATTCCTTTATTACACACTGCTATGTGGTACAAACCTTCTCACAATCTACACTACATGCTTAATACCAAGCAAGGGAAAAAGTACCTAGTAAGACGCAACTCTACACCAGAACCAAAATCAAAAAGACAATAACAGTTCAGAATTTCCTCCCACTGTGCACAGGACTCCTTCAATGGCCCATTTTTCCTGAAAAAGTTCAATATTGTCCGTCATTAAATAGTAAGAATATTCTGTCCTAAGCCGTGCTTTCACAAGCCCAGTCAATATAGGGACAGGGTCCACACAGCCCACCCCTTGGGCCTTGTTCCTGCGGCTAAGCCAAACCGCCAACTTAGCCGTGGCAGATAGAAAATTAATCAGTGTGTGCACAAGTTTCTTTGTTACTGTATACCTTGGGCCATAGATAAAAAGTTGAGATGAGAAAGTCTCCCCCAGCCCCACAACCCAACCCCTCAACAGATCAAAAACTGGTTGCAGCCTAGGACACTGGACAAAGAGGTGGAACAGAGTTTCAACTTGAGGGCAAAAATGACATCCTTCCCCGTGATTGGGATCAATGTGTGCCTTGTGTCTGTTTGTAGCTATTGCCCCATGTACAATCCTCCATTGGAGGTCAGCCGCCCGTTTGTCAACGGGTGGCTTGTACAGGCACCGCCAGCTGCCTTTCGGGGAGGAGCCTGGACCAAAGAACTCAAGCCACCTCGATGCTTTTGTGGCGTGCAGAGACTGACAGTGTCTCACCTTTACGCAAAGGATGTACATTTCCTTTTTCCCTAGGTCCTCACAAGAACAGGGTTGTGGAGTGGTGAGAGACAGGATGCTGCCCTCCTCCTCCTCCACCTGCTCCACGTTGGCAGCAACAGTCACATTAGGGAAAACATAGTCCACATCGTCCTCCCACTGCTCCACCAGAGTGCCATTCTCCCTTATAAAAGTTCTCAGGTGCTGCGGGATGGCCCCCTCCACCTCCTCAATGACACGCCTCAGCAGCCTGGGCCTGACGTGTAAACGCTCCTGCAGCGACTCCACGGGTGCCAGCAGATGACCCAGCTTGGTGCAGCCGGCTTCCCTAAAAAAGGTTCTTAGGCTGGCTGAGGACAATGTTTGTGTCTGTAGCCAGTCATTGTGGAACAGTGGCTCCTCCAGTAGCCACATCCCAGCTGTGGCCTCAGGATCTCTGGTCACTTTTAGGATCCTCCATGCCTCCAGTACCGATCCATAGAAGGCAGGCAGCCCCGTCAGGTCCACCCCCTCCAGCCTCAGAAGAAAAAGCTGCTTGCTGTAGCCCAAACGTCCAGCTTTACATAGAATGAGTCTGGCTGTGTCCAGCCACCTCACCCCACAATCATACAGGAGTCTTTGCGCTGTCCGTAGGCGGAAGGCTGCCAGCCGAGAAGTAATGTCCATAAGACCCTGTCCTCCTTCTTCCACTGGCAGATACAGGGCCGGAGCACGAACCCAGTGCTGCCCAGACCAAAAAAAGTCCACTAGGGCCCTCTGGATGTCCTCTACTAAACCTCCTGGTGGAGGCAAGACACTGAGTCTGTGCCACAGCATCGAGGCGACCAAGTTATTGGCTACCAGAACTCGACCCCTATACGACAACTGGCGTAGCAACCATTTCCAGGAAGACAACTTGGCACACACTTTCTCCATCACTCCCTCCCAATTCTTTTTTTGAAAATCTTCTGTCCCCAAATACACCCCTAAAACTTTCAGCCCTCTTGTCTCCCACTGTAGTCCCGTGGGTAGTGTTGGTGCTACACCACCTCCCCACTGACCCACCTGCAGAGCCTCACTTTTTCCCCAATTTACCCTGGCTGAGGAGGCCTTCCCATACAAAAAAAGAATGTCCTGCAGGACAGCCACATCCTGCTGGTCGGAAATAAAAACATTTAAATCGTCCGCATAGGCCGAAACAGTCAGAGGGGGATAATGATTCCCAGGTAGCTTAAAGCCCTTGAGGCGGCTTCTCAATTTGCTCAGCAAGGGTTCAAAAATTATACTGTACAACTGACCGGAAATGGGGCAGCCCTGTCTTATACCCCTCTGCACTGAGATTGGCCTACTTAGACCACCACCCACCTTAACCAAGCATTCTGCTCTGTTATATAGCAGTCCCACCCAGGAGATGAAGCTGTCCCCAAACCCAAAAGAGAGAGAGAGAGAGAGAGAGAGAGAGAGAGAGAGAGAGAGAGAGAGAGAGAGAGAGAGAGAGAGAGAGAGAGAGAGAGGAGGGGGGTCTGAACAGCAGTTCATATTAAATCATGTGATCACAGTACAGGGAGGAGCATGTCTGTTTCCTGACTTCAGTCCCTACCAGACAGTCAGTCACCATTTTTAACAACACAGAGAACTGAACTCTATGGAGCTCTTGATGAAGCATCGAAGTGTAAAGTTTTAATATCAAGGTAGGTGTTTTCAACCTGGCACTATAATGTCTCTGGTCTGACACTGAACAGTTTTTAGTAAGACTTGGAAGTTGAATACCGTAACAATGAAGTTATATTACTTGTAGTTCTGTCTCTCCCTCATTCTCATTCTGACTTTATCTACATCAGGATTTAAATGATTTAAATGATGATCCTCCTCCAGAGGAAAGATGCCTGAGAACACATAGAGAATGACTTATTCTATTATGAGTTATAACAGAACACATAGAGAATGACTTATTCTGTTAAGTTATAACAGAACACATAGAGAATGACTTCTGTTAGAAACCAAGAACAGTAAAGCGCATCCACACTTTAACGGATAGCCCCATTCCACCCCACTAGTCAACAGCAGAGCTTACAGTGAGCATTTACAAGAAATGGTGTGACTTCTAGTGAATAGAGAATATACAGTATATCTGGCTCCCTCTACTGGATGCACTGCAGACTGTAAGTTACTGGATACAAGGACAAGCAGAGCAGCAGTGAGCTGCAGTACTTATCAGTGATTACACTTCATATATCAAGCAATATATCAAACAGCAAAGTAAGTTATAATACACGACTAATCCGTTGACATTTTTCTGGTGTATTGTGACTGTTGACAGGTTTCCTGAAAAGTCAGTGTGAGGAGAGAGAGGCTGACACACATCACATCCACACACCAGAGTCTCCACATACAACGTACGTTGATACTGCAATATACATTACGTTTTTCCTATATACCACGCTGTTAAATGATGATGTCTCAACGTAAATAACTAATTAACGTTTGTCCAGTTCTCAGTAAACTATAAGTAAAACAGTACCATTTGGAGCCTTGACAAGGCTTTTGTGCAAAACAGTTCTGTAAATCTATCTATGCAACTGTACTGTATGTTTAGGACATTTTGGTTGCTAGTCCCTCCAAAGCATGACAGATTAAAAGTACATCAAGCCAAGCCTCTGGACTTTGAATTTGGAATTTGTCTAATGGCTTAAAGATACATCGCATGGATGCAACTGGGACGTATCCTCAGTGATGTATCCCAAGGTCATCGGGGTTTCGGGTCTCGCAACATCATACCCCTCACTCAGGCGACCCAGCCGGGGTTGATCAAGTCCCGACTTACGTCCCAGTAGCTACTCTCGGTCAGTCCACTAGGGAAAGACCCAAGGCCACACAACCCACCGCTCCAGAACTATTCTGCCGGTACTGGGAGGCACTATACTCTGGCACATGGAGGGACTAGGCTCTGTGGGTTGACTCCTGTCCAGACCCCTCCTACGTCTCACCAGACATTTCATTCAGGAGCAGTGAATCATAATGGCCCTCCTAACGGCCTCACCAAGGTTTTTGGGCTTCCTCCTCACGGAGGACACAGGCTGGGGCGCTAACCCACACTGCTCACCCGGGTGCCGTCTACATTCCGGCTGTCACCCGTCTCTCCGGTGGTCACCAAGTCTTTCCCTGGTTGTCACATAGTCTATTCCTATGAGCCACTATAAATAGAAACTAAAGGCTTAAAGATACATCGCATGGATGCAACTGGGACGTATCCTCAGTGATGTATCCCAAGGTCATCGGGGTTTCGGGTCTCGCAACATCATACCCCTCACTCAGGCGACCCAGCCGGGGTTGATCAAGTCCCGACTTACGCCCAGTAGCTACTCTCGGTCAGTCCACTAGGGAAAGACCCAAGGCCACACAACCCACCGCTCCAGAACTATTCTGCCGGTACTGGGAGGCACTATACTCTGGCACATGGAGGGACTAGGCTCTGTGGGTTGACTCCTGTCCAGACCCCTCCTACGTCTCACCAGGTCTGCTCCTGCTCTCACCAGGTTGGCACAGGACCTGTGCGTTGCACCAGACTCCCAGCACCAGACATTTCATTCAGGAGCAGTGAATCATAATGGCCCTCCTAACGGCCTCACCAAGGTTTTTGGGCTTCCTCCTCACGGAGGACACAGGCTGGGGCGCTAACCCATACTGCTCACCCGGGTGCCGTCTACATTCCGGCTGTCACCCGTCTCTCCGGTGGTCACCAAGTCTTTCCCTGGTTGTCACATAGTCTATTCCTATGAGCCACTATAAATAGAATGCACTAATAATGACATGAGACACACGGCATTGACAAGAGTGATTTATAAATATATTGATGTCTGTTAGAGCAGGGGTTCCCAAACGAATGTACAATTCAACAAAATCAGTGAAATGCAATGTTGAAAATGATGGCAAACACATTTTAACCACAGTAACCAGAACCACATTGTTACACAACTACCATAGCCCCAGGATAAATGCAGTATTAATTTAAGTTATAACAGAACACATAGAGGCTTTCATAGAGAATGACTTATAAATCTGTTATAAGTTATACCAGAACACATAGAGGCTTTCATAGAGAATGACTTATAAATCTGTTATAAGTTATGACAGTAAAGCACATCCACACTTTTCAACATGTGCAGGATACCAAAAAGTAACAAAGAGAAGAAAATGGATCTGAAAGCTGTTTTAAAAACTCCCATGAATGTATTAAAGTGGAAAAATAAGTAAAGAACTGAACCTATAGGGTCTTGTAGGCTATAAAGAATGAGTGTTTTATATACGTCTGCTTTATTTGGCGGTATGGTGTTGAGCTGCAGTCATACTGAAAGTATAGTACACACACACGCATGCATGCACACGCAAACACATACAGACAGAAATACTTGGTGCATTTATAATTTCCATAAGATTACATCATTATGTAGTTACATTGAATCAATGCATGTTTAAGAAGAATAACCAGCTCCTTGTTGACTATTTATTTTAGGCTGCTTTTATGTTATTTATGGTAATAGCAGTCATAGCATTGTTTCATTGCTTTGAAGGGAAGCATCCTACTAACTTTGTAATTCAGTTTCACTTCAGTGATAAATAGCATGTGTTTGTGGTGAAGAGTGAGAGGATGCTGTTGGGCGTCACGTCTTTTTTTTTCTGTCTGTCAGGTCGCCCCGGCAAACGTGACTAAACTGACAACGTTGTATGGACGTCGCTTTGCAACACAGATGAGGTGACTTGGACGTCTTTTTGCAACCTGTCAGGTTGTATCGAAACGATGTATGGATGTCTGGTCATGTCTGGTCATGTCTGTCTGGGTTTGTCCCAATGTACACCCCACCCTTTTTCTTTACATAGTTCCATCACCTTTATCTTTTCATATTAAGTGAGGTCAACCCCAGGGTGGTATAATATTCCTCCTAACATGCAACATGTACAGTACTGTATGTGTGTAACAAATGTGTAGTGGCCAGAATGGCACTTTAAAAACATGTTCTGTCATTCCTCTGTGCTCACACAACCTACACAACCTAAAGTTTTAAAACTGCCTTTTTCCTTTCCTCTGTCCTCATGCAAAATATAAAGTTTGAAGACATATTTTATCCTTCACTTACCTCTGTCCTCACATAACCTACAGTTTAAAAAGCTGCTTCCTTGTGTACTTTCAGCAGCGACTCCTCCTTCCTTCCTACAGACTGTATGTGTGCTAGACTAGAGCACCGTCGACCATTTTGATACAACATCACAGAGAAGTCAACACCCTGGAGACCTTTATGCCTCATTGGATTAAAGATTAATATCTGGTAAGTGTTTTAATTGCTTTAATCACTAGAACTATGATTCTGTTCTCTGTTGTATAGAGCCTTGTATACAGACTGGGAGGTATAATTCTGTTGTATAGAGTCTTGTATACAGACTGAGAGGTATAATTCTGTTGTATAGAGTCTTGTATACAGAATGGGAGGTATAATTCTGTTCTATAGAGTCTTGTATACAGACTGAGAGGTATAATTCTGTTGTATAGAGTCTTGTAGAGGTATAACTCTGTTAGAGTCTTATACAGACTGGGAGGTATAATTCTGTTGTCTACAGAATGGGAGGTATAATTCTGTTGTATACAGAATGGCAGGTATAATTCTGTTGGAGTCTTATACTGAATGGGAGGTATATTTCTGTTGTCTACAGAACAAGAGATATTCAGCTATCAGTTCAGCCTGAATCTGTTCACTCAGTAGCTCTATGCACTGCCCAAAAGGTAGATTTTGATCTATCAGTAGATCACACAGCCTGAGCTGTCATAATGTATACATTATGACAGCTTGAGCTCACCCTTAAAAGTTAAAAGGTGACTTTGCATTGACATAAAACGTATAATGGAATGCATTTCTTAAGAGTGTAGCAGTGTTACAGTTATGTATAGAGAGAGAGAGAGAGAGAGAGAGAGAGAGAGAGAGAGAGAGAGAGAGAGAGAGAGAGAGAGAGAGAGAGAGAGAGAGAGAGAGAGCAGTTTACTGGAAATCATGTGGCTACACCGAGGAGGGAGTTGGCTGTTTCCTCTCTCTCTCTCTCTCTCTCTCTCTCTCTCTCTCTCTCTCTCTCTCTCTCTCTCTCTCTCTCTCCTCTTTGCACTGCCTTGTGTTGTGAGCTTGTGGATCGGCTATTTTCAACAATGTTCCTATAAAGAAGTAAAAGTGTCTCTCTGCACTTTGCTGTAGCTGTGTGTGTGTGTGTGTGTGTGTGTGTGTGTGTGTGTGTGTGTGTGTGTGTGTGTGTGTGTGTGTGTGTGTGTGTGTGTGTGTGTGTGTGTGTGTGCGCGTGCGTGCGTGCGTGCGTGTGTGTGTGTGTGCGTGTGTGTGTGTGTGTGTGTGTGTGTGTGTGTGTTGTAATCTTGACAGGTTTCCTGAAGACCAAAGATGAGTCAATGTGAGGAGAGAGAGGAGAAGGGAGCTGAACCTGGACCTCCACACAAGTATGTGAATCCTTCTATACACAATTCACATCACTATAATAAGACTTCAATAATATAATGCTAAACGTACAGGCTAATTACTAAATCAACAACATTTCCTAATAGTCTACCTGCTAGCCTATAGAGCCTCCTTGTGAACCCAGACATTTTGACTACTCTAGGCCTCAGGTTTTATGTTAGAAATGTTGAGTAGGGGTCCCCAGCATGTAGAAACTGATGTCAGAAATGTTGAGTAGGGGTCCCCAGCATGTAAAAACTGACGATGGTAACTTACATATACCGGTATGTTGAGGAATTTTCAGTACCATGTTTTACAGGTATGTAGGGAACTCATTTACTATCAGCTGTGGCCATCGGTCGCAGTCACAAATTGATTTCGCTCCTCTTGTTTTGAACACCTATTTTTAATGCTTTTGATATAATTGTGAACATTTTCATGATTCCAGAAGTCTGCACCACAGATCAGAGTCTCCAACAGCCAGCTGTGTGTCTATGAAGAGTGACGCGTCTAAAGGAAGAATTCCTAACTTCAGTAATGAACCTGGACCTCCAGATACACAGTATGTGGATCCTGTTCCTGTACAATATACACAACACTAGTATGACAACACAATAAGGTAGCCTCTACATACTAATTACTGGCTAAATGATTTTTTTTTTTTAAAAAGGCCTGGAATAGCTCAATTGTAAATTTGTGCGACCAATCAGGTCACAGTATGTCCTCCCTCATATCCTCCCTCCCTGTTCATAAGTCATCTGGTTGAGGTGTAATGTCCCCTCCTGTCTTCTCCAATGTTCATAAGTCATCTTGTTGAGGTGTAATGTCCTCTCCTGTCTTCTCCAATGTTCATAAGTCATCTTGTTGAGGTGTAATGTCCTCTCCTGTCTTCTCCAATGTTCATAAGTCATCTGGTTGAGGTGTAATGTCCTCTCCTGTCTTCTCCAATGTTCATAAGTCATCTTGTTGAGGTGTAATGTCCTCTCCTGTCTTCTCCAATGTTCATAAGTCATCTGGTTGAGGTGTAATGTCCTCTCCTGTCTTCTCCAATGTTCATAAGTCATCTTGTTGAGGTGTAATGTCCTCTCCTGTCTTCTCCAATGTTCATAAGTCATCTGGTTGAGGTGTAATGTCCTCTCCTGTCTTCTCCAATGTTCATAAGTCATCTGGTTGAGGTGTAATGTCCTCTCCTGTCTTCTCCAATGTTCATAAGTCATCTGGTTGAGGTGTAATGTCCTCTCCTGTCTTCTCCAATGTTCATAAGTCATCTGGTTGAGGTGTAATGTCCTCTCCTGTCTTCTCCAATGTTCATAAGTCATCTGGTTGAGGTGTAATGTCCTCTCCTGTCTTCTCCAATGTTCATAAGTCATCTTGTTGAGGTGTAATGTCCTCTCCCGTCTTCTCCAATGTTCATAACTCATCTGGTTGAGGTGTAATGTCCTCTCCCGTCTTCTCCAATGTTCATAAGTCATCTGGTTGAGGTGTAATGTCCTCTCCCGTCTTCTCCAATGTTCATAAGTCATCTGGTTGAGGTGTAATGTCCTCTCCTGTCTTCTCCAATGTTCATAAGTCATCTGGTTGAGGTGTAATGTCCTCTCCTGTCTTCTCCAATGTTCATAAGTCATCTGGTTGAGGTGTAATGTCCTCTCCTGTCTTCTCCAATGTTCATAAGTCATCTTGTTGAGGTGTAATGTCCTCTCCTGTCTTCTCCAATGTTCATAAGTCATCTGGTTGAGGTGTAATGTCCTCTCCTGTCTTCTCCAATGTTCATAAGTCATCTGGTTGAGGTGTAATGTCCTCTCCTGTCTTCTCCAATGTTCATAAGTCATCTGGTTGAGGTGTAATGTCCTCTCCCGTCTTCTCCAATGTTCATAAGTCATCTGGTTGAGGTGTAATGTCCTCTCCCGTCTTCTCCAATGTTCATAAGTCATCTGGTTGAGGTGTAATGTCCTCTCCCGTCTTCTCCAATGTTCATAAGTCATCTGGTTGAGGTGTAATGTCCTCTCCTGTCTTCTCCAATGTTCATAAGTCATCTGGTTGAGGTGTAATGTCCTCTCCTGTCTTCTCCAATGTTCATAAGTCATCTGGTTGAGGTGTAATGTCCTCTCCTGTCTTCTCCAATGTTCATAAGTCATCTGGTTGAGGTGTAATGTCCTCTCCTGTCTTCTCCAATGTGTTGCCAATGCAGAATGTAAACCATTCAGTCAGACTCAAGCTGCACTGTAGACTGACTGCTGACTGCTTGTGTACATGATGTCCTGTCTAGGAATCACATTTTGTTAAATCTATGTTAACAAAGCTTCCTTGTCTGAGTTAGTCTTGCATCTTTAATTTTGGGAGTGTTGCTTTCCACCTTACATACAGTATATCATTGAATTGCTAGTTGTTATGCTTCCATGCTGTATTTTGAGCTGATTGATTGATTGATTGATTGATTGATTGATTGATTGATTGATTGATTGATTGATTGATTGATTGATTGACTGATTGATTGATTGATTGATTGTATAATGGATATTAAAAGTACAGGCTGAAGAAAATGTTCTATGAGGATAAAACTAGATACTGGAAAAAATATCCTGGATATCTCTTACTAGGACTATAATGAACTATTTTGAACATGTGTTATTTGTATTATTCATGTGATAATTGCGACAATATTTGTGTTCACCACAGATCAGAGTCTCCAACAGCCAGCTGTGTGTCTATGAAGAGTGACCGGTCTATTGGAGTACCTCCCGACCTCAGTAATGAACCTGGACCTCCACACAAGTATGTTAATCCTCCTTTACAACAACACTATGATACGTCTCTTCACAATATCACCCTGAGTACTTTGGTAGTAATTGCTAAGGCAAAACACCATGTTTCATCAAGGTGTATCCTTATTATTGCGAACACTATCCCTTACTATGAACACCATTCCCAGCATGAGCACTATCGGTCGGGACTCATTTATTATTGGTTGCGACTCATTTGCTTTAAGCCATCATCAGCTCTGGCCATCGGTCGCACAGATTGATTTCGCTCCTCTTTTTTGAACACCTATTTGATAATTGTCAACATTTTGATTCCAGCAGTCTTTACCACAGATCAGAGTCTCCAACTCCCAGCTGTGTGTCTATGAAGAGTGACTGGTCTAAAGGAAGAATTCCTAACTTCAGTAATGAACCTGGACCTCCAGATACACAGTATGTGGTTCCTGTACAATATACATAACACTGATATGACAGCGCAATAAGGTAGCCTACATGCTAATTACTAATAGCCTGGCTAAAGCAAGGCCAAATCAGCTGTGATTAAAAAAAATGCCTGTCAGCAGATGGGTCTGGAATAGCTCAATAGACCTTTCATAAGCCCCTCCCCAAACCTCTATGGTCCAATCACAGATAAGCATAACATGTGATAGACAAACCTCTCCACCTATAGCTTTCCTGTATGATAAAACATTGTTTGACAGATAAATGTCTCACACACATTTTTCCACTGCATAGTGCATGCCTTGTTAATGGATTTGGAAGAGATTTTGAAGGTCTGGTTCCAAAAACAAACCAGTATGTAATGTGTAATGTCCACTATATTTACATTGAAATGAATGGCTGTAAAGTGTCCTAACCTTGGGTGGACACTGGGGAGAGGGTGGGGCTTACTGAAAGATCTATTGTAGCTTACGCCTGTTTTGTGCTCCATAACATTTGGGTGACCATTCAGTACACAGTGTGTCCTCCCTCATATCCTCCCTCCCTGTTCATAAGTCATCTGGTTGAGGTGCAATGTCCTCTCCTGTCTTCTCCAATGTGTTGACAATGCAGAAGGTCATGCCTTGTTGATGGATACTATAGTATTACATGTATAAGCACATTTATCTGAACTATAAAGGTCAGACTCAACAGACAGACTGTGACTCAACAGACTGACTGTACCATACATTAAGTCCAGTCTATGAGTGCTGCTGTTTCCACCTCACATATATAATTCAGTTGGTAGTTGTTATGCTTCCATGTTGTAATTTGTGAGCTGATTCCTTCAGTTTGTAGAATGGACATTCAAAGTACAGGCCAATGATAATGTTCTCTGATTCCAACAGTCTGTACCACAGATCAGAGTCTCCAACAGCCAGCTGTGTGTCTATGAAGAGTGACGCGTCTAAAGGAAGAATTCCTAACTTCAGTAATGAACCTGGACCTCCAGATACACAGTATGTAAATCTTGCACAATATGACTCACCATATAATGGAAAAACGCCTGAAAGAGACAAAAATGGCAAATCCTCTGTCGGTTTGTACCTGATGATTGTTTTTGCATCATATTTGCACAGAAAGTCTACGTGTTGTGTCCCTACATCCCAGAACATTCAGAATGTCAATATTTGGTTCTATTGTGAATCAGAAGTCCTTTCACAAGGCCTTAAATAGGCTGACATAGTACAAAGTGTACTTAAAACCAAAATAAAGTTACATTTTTTTCATAGCTTGAAGTTTTACTTTCACGGCAAAGGTTGTGAAATTCCTGCAGTTGAATGCAAGTGACGGCTGAGAGAAATGAGTTCATCTGTGTTTGAGTATGGGCTTATTGGTGGGTTATCCGCTACATGTTAAGGATTGATTAAGTGTTTTTCTGCCGAAAACGCGCTGCTCGTGGACCTCCCGTGGAGAACCCCACTGCCGGTCACGCGGACGGCTCGTATCACGACGAGATGTAGATTTCATTCTTTAATCCAACTATTAGTCCGTGCGCATCGTCTGATGATCATCCCGTTGCTGACTTTCATTTGGGACAGAATTGGCGACAACTTTTTTTTTTCCCTCCCATTGACATGCGTTCAACCCAATGCATTCAAACGGCTCTCCTCCGGTTTGCCCCCTCAATGTCGCTGGCGCATGGGTTAAGCAGCCAGGGCTACACAGCTCTTCCTGACTTGTGACCCGGATGTTTTTGGGTACATCGCCAGATGATCGATTAGGCAAGACAACAGACACAGCATAACAGAAACAGCACATCCTGTTTAGGAGATCTGAGCTTCAAAATAAGGGCTTTTTTACCGATCGAACTGGTTTGAGCCGCGGCAGTGGAAAGAAAACAAAGAAAATCCGATCGCGCTGAATGAGTTAAGATGTGTTTTTGCAACATGGATTTCGACTGGAAGACTCATTCTTGAACAACATTGAAAGCAAGGAAATTGACGTTTATACACACCAGAAAAAAAAAATGAAATAAAAAAACATGAATTTGTTCATACGAATATTCTTTGAACGCTTTCATGTTGACTGGCTCAGATGAGGAAGCACAACAGTGTTTCTTTGTTTCTTTCTTTATAGATTTAACGGTCCCTGCACAATTTGCAGTACTCTTCTGCGCAAATTTGTCCTTAATTACAGCATAATAATTAAACAATTAACAGTGTAACTTGAAGTAAAATTAAGTTGAAGTTAAATTAATACAGAGAAACAGAAAACAACACAACAAATGCTGTTTGATTAAAGCTAATGTGCTGGGAAAATAGCTTCCAATAGCTTAGATGTTATAGCAATGTTGTCCAGAACGCGTTCAAATCGCGATCACGAAAACGTTCATATTTTCAGCGAACGTGAACGGAACGGACCCTATATCTGCTTGAAGAACGACAATCTGATTTCGTTCATTTCTGGTGTGAGTGAACATCACTTTTCTTGCGTTCGATTTCGTTCAAGAGCAGGGCTGTGGTAGAGACTTGACAAGTGCACATTCTATGAGTTGCAATTCTATACCTAAATTTATATATATTGTAGTATGGCGGTGTTGTTCGCTAAAAAGAGCAGATATACAAGCTAACTCTCGAGGCTCGATGCATCCTTAGCTTGAAGATCGATAGGGCATATATCAGACAGCCAACACAGCACCAAGGAAGGACGCTTCTCTCCAACATTTTGCATAGGCTAGTAAAGTTATTTGCAAAGTTTGTAATGTGCGACCGTCACTCGATATGAATTCACGAAACACGGGGGAAACAGACAGCATGCACACATGAAGAGTGCACGCCCGCACGCACAATCACACATGACAGATTCATAACGATCAGAAACAACTCTCGTTTACAATCGTGTCTACACAGCGTGAATGGTATTGGTAATCGCCGACCTGGCTGGATAAATATCAGTGATCCATCCATATTCAAATCTTAGGGACCGTCAAAAAATTACAGGTTTCATTTTTTTTTAATGAAACGTCTGCAAGTAGTTTATCAGTATGAAAAAATATATTCATGAAAATAAACAAAAATAATATGAATATCAATATTGTGATAAGTAAAAAATGATATAATTTACGATGTTGCCTGCACTACCACATTTGATCTCTTTGTTGTGCTAGTAAAATGATTGGTGCATGTGCTACTACATTTTTCAACTTAGTAGCACACATGGTACTTGGAAAAATGCTAAGCATCAAGCCATGTTCAAGAGTGAGACTAGAATGAGCTGAAAATAGAGCAGATCTACAAGCTCACAGCGCGTCACCTCTGTGATGCGCTGTGAGATCTGTAGAGGCTTGTAGATCTGCTCTATTTTCAGCAGAGATGCAGAGGTCTGAACTGAACTGAGAGCCTATAATAAAATCTTCACAAATTGACCCACAATAAAGAGGAAAAGGACGTCTGCAGTTGTATATGGCTATGGGCTGCAATCATTTTGAACAAAAGAAAGAAAGAAAAATAGAGCAAGGGAAAAAAGAATGAAAAATAACTAAAAATGTTATTTTTTTGGAACCATAAACTTTAGAACGGAACTAGTTTGTTTTAAAATGTATGAACTATGAACTGAACTAGTTCAGAAAACTTTCCCAACACTGGCTTAGAGTCAGCTGCCTATTTCTGTCATCAACTGCTAAACTCTCTCCCACAGTCCCCCTTCGGCGTACAACACGTTTCACCATGCTGAAAATATAGCAGCGCTTCAAGCTCACAACACATCAAATCATGTCTGTGACCCATAGTGAGCTTGTAGATCAGTGTAGGCAGGCTGTAAGAACTGAAGTGAGAGCCTCCACAATAAAAAATTGACACTTTGACTCATTATAAAGAGGAAAAGCATTGATCATTATTATCTTAGGTTTGGGCATCATCCTCAATAGGAATAAAGTCTGTGGTTGTATATGGCTATAAGCTGCAATGCATTTTAACAAAGAGAGAAGGGGGGGGGGGGTTTGTGAACTGTGAACTGAACTAGCTTGTTAAAAAGGAGAACTTTCCCCAACACTGCATTCAAAGTGCAGGTCAATAAAAAAAAGCTAAATATTACATACTGTTATACTACGAATATAATAAATAACATTGAACATTTGTGTTATTTGTGTGATAATTGTAACAATATTTGTATGATTCCAGAAGTCTGTACCACAGATCAGAGTCTCCAACAACCAGCTGTGTGTCTATGAAGAGTGACTGGTCTAAAGGAAGAACTCCTAACTTCAGTAATGAACCTGGACCTCCAGATACACAGTATGTGGATCCTGCTATAGCCCTACAATATAAATAATATAATATCATTAATTATATACCAACACAATTCACTGTGAACATATGCTTATATCAGACGTGGCACGCATACTATAGTGTCACAATATTCTATGTATATGTATTTGAATAAGTATTACATACTGTATATTCATGTCAACAGAGAAAGGTGTGTTCTGACTGATACGGAGATGACACCCAGTCCATCAACCACCAGTGAACAAAGTAAGAATGTGCACTCATTGCAAATGGCAGAAATCATTATCAGATTGAAGGACTTTGCACACCGGTGTGTTTTTTTAGATGAATATCGAAATATGCACGCACGCACGCACACACACACGCACGCACGCACGCAAAAAAAAACACAGACTGCGTATTATTTCAACGTTTTCCCACAAATTGAAGTACAGAATTCAGAGAAGGGAAGAGGAAGGGAAGCGAAAAATACTGTCACCTCACAATAAGGAAGGGGCGTTCCAGACTGCATAAGAAGCACATTCGTTCGAAGACCGACGGTTTGAGGGTGGTGGTGGTGGGGGGGGGGGGTCGTTTACTTACTGTACAATAGTTTAAAACAGATGACATGTTGCACCTATGCCTAAAATAGCTCTTATTTGCGTCTCCCTAATTGAAAGCAAAGCATTTCCAGCCTGTCCATAGTCAGGCTGCATGAACATCATCTTGAGCGCTCAGTTTGTGACCCCTCAATGTCGCAACACTATGGCTCTGATGTGAGGCTCGCAGACCTAAAGGGCAGAGACATACAAACAGAGACAAAGGATAATTGACACTAGTCTGAAATCTTTTTATACGGATGTGATATTGAGCTGTGGTGTGCAAGCGTGGTTGACTTTCCTGTACTAAAATGCAACAGTATGCAACAATGTACCAATTCTGTTTCAATTATATCTATGTGTAACAACTGATACTGTGTTGTTACTTTTGGCAGTGTTTTTGTGACAAATTGCATATATCCTGTGGGGTAAAGTAGTAATGTTTGCTGTAGACCTGTAAAGTTAGAAATTAACCTGAATGCATACACATTTGCTTCTCATTTCAGATGTCAGTGTGCAGAATCATTATAAGGTCAGTTTGATCAGTCTGGATGAAGTGAAAGACAACATGACAGAAGAGTCTGTCACCAGCACCTACTCAGAGCTCTACATCTCAGTGGGACAGAGTGAAGGGGTTAATAGACAACATGAGGTGAGACAGCTTGAGAGAACCTCCAACATGAAGACCTTCCATGATGAACCAATCAACTGCTGTAAAATCTTTAAGTTCCTCTTCCCTGGCAGAATAGTTCTAACCAATGGCATCGCTGGCATCGGAAAAACATTCTCTGCCCGCAAGTTCGCTCTGGACTGGGCAAGAGGTTTGGAGAACCAAGATATAGATCTCCTGGTTCCCTTTTCATTCCGGGAGCTGAACCTGGTCAGAGATAAGCAGTACAGTCTTCTCAACCTGATCCATGATTTCCACCCAACATTAAAGAAGGTCACAGCAGAGCAGCTTGCTGCCTGGAAGGTTGCCTTCATCTTTGATGGTCTTGATGAAAGCAGGTTTCCGCTGGGATTTGAAAGCATTGATATTGATTCTAATGTATTCGACAAACAAAATATCATCTCTGATATCACAGTGACATCATCACTGGATGCTCTGTTGACAAACCTCATCAAGGGCAATCTGCTCCCCTCAGCTCTCCTCTGGATAACCACAAGACCTGCAGCAGCCAATCTGATCCCTCTTGCCTGTGTTGACATGGTGACAGAAGTGCGAGGGTTCACAGACCCCCAGAAGGAGAAGTATTTCAGGAAGAGATTCAGTGAAGAGAAGCTGGCCAACAGAGTCCTCTCACACTTGAAGACATCGAGGACCCTCCACATAATGTGTTACATCCCACTTTTCTGTTGGCTCATTGCTACCGTTCTGCTGGACATGTTGAGGACAGTCACCATGATAGGACAGCTGCCAAAGACCCTGACTGAGATGTGCTGCCACTTCATATTGGCTCAGATGAATAGGAAGAAGAAGAAGTATGATGAGACGAATGGAGAAAAAAATGTGTCTCAACAGCAATTCCCACAGACTGAATGGGAAGTTCTTCTGAAGCTGGGCAGGCTGGCATTTGAACATCTGAAGAAAGGTAGCATTGTGTTCTACCAAGAAGACCTGGAAGAGTGTGGTCTTGATGTGAAAGACGCCTCACTGTACTCAGGAGTGTGCACACAGATCTTCAAAAGAGAGAGTGTGCTGTTCCAGAGAACTGTCTACAGCTTTGTTCATCTGGTCATCCAGGAGTTTCTGGCTGCAGTCTACCTGTTCCATTGTTTCAATGTGAATAATATGAAGGTACTAGATACATTCCTGGGAAATGACTATGGCTCCAGATACAGTAACCGCTCCCTCTCTGACTTCCTGGAAGTGGCTTTGAAAAAATCCCTGAAGAGTAAAAATGGACACCTGGACCTCTTTGTCCGCTTCCTTCATGGTCTCTCACTGCAGTCCAACCAGAGTCTGTTAGGAGGCCTTCTGGGTCAGACACAGATCAGTACAGAGGAGATCCAGAAAGCCATCCAGAACCTGAAGGAGATGAGCAGAGCATATTATAACTCTCCAGACAGATGTATCAACATGTTCCACTGTTTGATGGAGATGAACGATTACTCACTACATCAGGAGATTCAACAGTACATGATGTCAGAGAACAGAACAGAAAAATTGTCTGAGATGCAGTGTTCAGCTATCGCTATCATGCTGCTGATATCAGACCTTCTGGAAGAGTTGGACCTGGACAAATACAACACATCAGATGAGGGGCGGTATAGGCTGATCCCAGCTGTGAAGAACTGCAAAAAGGCTCGGTTAGTAGTTAAGACATTGTTGATTACCAATTGATAGCTGCTAAAATAAATACATTTAAAAAGAAAAACATCACAATATTCTGTGAAACCAAATAGACACCTTCACACCTATACTGCTGGTACATTATTTTATATCCATTTGATTCCACACTCAGTGCCCATAAATACTCTACATGAAATTCTACAGTGAACTCTCACCAGTGAGCTCTTATTTATTCTGCAATTACAGACTTGCTGGCTGTAAACTCAGAAAGACAGACGTTGAAGTTGTGTGTTCAGCTCTCAGCTCTAATCCTTCCCATTTGAGAGAATTGGACCTCAGTGAAAACGACCTGCAGGACTCAGGACTAGTGGAGCTGCTCTGTGCTTCACTGAAGAGCCCACACTGTAGACTGGAGGTTCTAAAGTAAGATACATTTACAGATACATTGTATTGATTTATTTATGTAACCCAATCCTTTGTGCTTGATGTTTACATTACCCCAAACATGTTTCAAAGTTTAACAACGCTTTAAGGCGAATGCATTGGCTATTTCGGCATATAATTGAGTTCCTCACAATTAAAGGGATATTCCTCTTTCAAAAAAACTTTTGGTCATTTTATGGTCTATTCAGTCTCATGTGAACACACCAGACAGTTTATAAGTTACTCCTTTCAGTATTTAGATATTTGATGTTCATTTTAGCGCCTCCAGCTCCTTCCCATAGAAACTCATTATAACTTAAAACTCCATTTTAACCATGACAGATTATTCGAAAACAACCAATTGTTTTTTTTTTCTGGTGACTGATATTGACCTTGGGATACATGAAAGGACAGTGGAATTTCATTTCGAGTTTTTATTGGTTTTTAAAATATTGTTTTATTCATTTGGGTAGGCCTTCCCGAATATGGAGGGGGCTACATTTTCCAAAACAATATTTTAAAAATAAATAAAAACTGTAAATGAAATTCCACGGACCTCTCACGTATTATGAGGACAATGGGTGCAATTCCAGATCGCTTGGTGTAGCCAGGTATGGTGTAAGTCCTCTCATTGGCTGCATGGCAGCAAATCAGGTTTGGGGCCGTGCTCATTGGTTGCATGGCAGCAAATCAGGTCTGGGGCCTTGGGTAGGCCGAAAGCCTTTACCACCAGCCCTGGGCCTGAGCTTACCAAATAATTACCCAGAATAATTAAAACCTGCAAGTCAAAAGGTTCAGAAATCACCTGACCCCCCCAATTAAAAATGTTACTGCACTCCCCTGCTTTGTTCATCATGATTTGAAGCTCTTGATGACTGGTTTTAATTATTCTGGATAACTATTTGGTAGGCCCAGGCCCAGGCCTGGTGGTATAGGCTTTCGGGCCTACCTCAAGGGCCCAGACCTGATTTGCTGCCATGCAACCAATGAGCACGGCCCCAAACCTGATTTGCTGCCATGCAGCCAATGAGAGGACTTACACCATACCTGGCTACACCAAGCGATCTGGAATTGCACCCAATATCAGTCACCAGAAAAAATATTGGTTGTTTTCGAATAATCTGTCATGGTTAAAATGGAGTTTTAAGTTATAATGGGTTTCTATGAGAAGGAGCTACTAAAACGAGGCACTAAAATGAACATCAAAAATCTAAATACTGAAAGGAGTAACTTATAAACTGTCTGATGTGTTCACATGAGACTGAGTAGACCATAACATGACCAAAAGTTTTTTTTGAAAGTGGAATATCCCTTTAAGGAGCTTGTAGATGTGAGATGTTGTAGCTACATTGCAGTTATCAAGCTTTAATATGAAAATAATTCATATTGATATTACGGAAGAAAGAGGCAACCGTAGCATAGGAAAAAAAAAGCTCAGTGAGGCATTGTGAGCTTGTAGTTGTGAATGCAGTGAATATGAAAGCCAGGGAGTGTGAGTGTGTGTGTGTGTGTGTGTGTGTGTGTGTGTGTGTGTGTGTGTGTGTGTGTGTGTGTGTGTGTGTGTGTGTGTGTGTGTGTTGTGCGTGGGTCCCCGTGCAACAAGACATTATTAACATTGATGCAGTGAACACAATTACACAATTAATGTGAATAGCGGGGAGCCAATGGTGGGGAGATTCCCTCTTCAATTACCGTATAATGTACATTTCCACCTTATGTTTCAGACTGGTTCACTGCGGCCTGTCAGAGAGAAGCAGTGAAGCTCTGGCCTCAGCTGGAAGCTCTAATCCCTCCCTAAGAGAGTTGGACCTGAGCCTCAACATGGTGAATGATTCAGTCCTGGAGAACTGCAAGTGAGTAGACTTGGGCTGTGTCCATGTTGGACAGTGTAGTGTTTACCTTAACAGTGTATTCACTCCTTAGAGTATATATTAAATAGAGAGAACACCCGAGCTCCCCTCTCATCCACTTGCATTGAGTTGCTCACTCAGCGCATGAGGCGGTTTCACTCCTATTTTCCCCCTATTTCCGGGGAAAAAACAGAGTGCATTCTGGGAAAATAGGGCCGAGAACATGAATGCGCGTGCGTGTGCGTGCGTCAGAGCGGAGAGCTATGGAGGGGGCGGAGCCTAATGCACGTTCATGTTACTGGCCCCATGCTCTCAAACTGCATTCTCAACTTTGGCCACTATGTCCATTTCGCCTCAAGGTTTCCTCAGGGTGTTCTGTCTAGCTATATTATGTCTATGATTCACTCTGACACAAAGTCCTGTGCCTCAAAGAAACTATAGGATAGTAAGCATAAACACATACTCATTCAGATGATTCACTTCATCCAATCATTCCAGCTTCATACCAGCTATTTAAACTGAATGTTTGCTCATCCTGTTGGTTTGCTGCTGCACACACTGATACTGCTGTGCTGCTGAATGGTAAACATTTGCTGTCTCACCCTCCTCCACCCCAGCTACCACCTGTCTGTCTCACCCTCCTCCTCCACCCCAGCTACCACCTGTCTGTCTCACCCTCCTCCACCCCAGCTACCACCTGTCTGTCTCACCCTCCTCCCCCCCAGCTACCACCTGTCTGTCTCACCCTCCTCCACCCCAGCTACCACCTGTCTGTCTCACCCTCCTCCACCCCAGCTACCACCTGTCTGTCTCACCCTCCTCCACCCCAGCTACCACCTGCCTGTCTCACCCTCCTCCCCCCCAGCTACCACCTGTCTGTCTCACCCTCCTCCACCCCAGCTACCACCTGTCTGTCTCACCCTCCTCCTCCACCCCAGCTACCACCTGTCTGTCTCCACCCCAGCTACCACCTGCCTGTCTCACCCTCCTCCTCCACCCCAGCTACCACCTGTCTGTCTCACCCTCCTCCACCCCAGCTACCACCTGTCTGTCTCACCCTACTCCACCCCAGCTACCACCTGTCTGTCTCACCCTCCTCTACCCCAGCTACCACCTGTCTGTCTCACCCTCCTCCTCCACCCCAGCTACCACCTGTCTGTCTCACCCTCCTCCTCCACCCCAGCTACCACCTGCCTGTCTCACCCTCCTCCTCCACCCCAGCTACCACCTGTCTGTCTCACCCTCCTCCTCCACCCCAGCTACCACCTGTCTGTCTCCACCCCAGCTACCACCTGCCTGTCTCACCCTCCTCCACCCCAGCTACTACCTGTCTGTCTCACCTTCCTCCTCCCCAGCTACCACCTGTCTGTCTCACCCTCCTCCACCCCAGCTACCACCTGTCTGTCTCACCCTCCTCCTCCACCCCAGCTACCACCTGTCTGTCTCACCCTCCTCCACCCCAGCTACCACCTGTCTGTCTCACCCTCCTCCACCCCAGCTACCACCTGTCTGTCTCACCCTCCTCCTCCACCCCAGCTACCACCTGTCTGTCTCACCCTCCTCCACCCCAGCTACCACCTGTCTGTCTCACCCTCCTCCACCCCAGCTACCACCTGTCTGTCTCACCCTCCTCCTCCACCCCAGCTACCACCTGTCTGTCTCACCCTCCTCCACCTCAGCTACCACCTGCCTGTCTCACCCTCCTCCACCCCAGCTACCACCTGTCTGTCTCACCCTCCTCCACCCCAGCTACCACCTGCCTGTCTCACCCTCCTCCACCCCAGCTACCACCTGCCTGTCTCACGCTCCTCCAACCCAGCTACCACCTGTCTGTCTCACCCTCCTCCACCCCAGCTACCACCTGCCTGTCTCACTGCATGCATGCTTTGCATTAAGTGACATAAGAAAAATTAATGTTGTTAGTGGAGACGTTGTGTTAGACAGTTCTACTTCCTACAGAGTGAAACACTGTAGTGTCAGCTAGTGGAGACGTTGTGTTAGACAGTTAGACATTGATGTATTGTTGTTCTACTTCCTACAGAGTGAAACACTGTAGTGTCAGCTAGTGGAGACGTTGTGTTAGACAGTTAGACATTGATGTATTGTTGTTCTACTTCCTACAGAGTGAAACACTGTAGTGTCAGCTAGTGGAGACGTTGTGTTAGACAGTTAGACATTGGTGTATTGTTGTTCTACTTCCTACAGAGTGAAACACTGTAGTGTCAGCTAGTGGAGACGTTGTGTTAGACAGTTAGACATTGATGTATTGTTGTTCTACTTCCTACAGAGTGAAACACTGTAGTGTCAGCTAGTGGAGACGTTGTGTTAGACAGTTAGACATTGATGTATTGTTGTTCTACTTCCTACAGAGTGAAACACTGTAGTGTCAGCTAGTGGAGACGTTGTGTTAGACAGTTAGACATTGATGTATTGTTGTTCTACTTCCTACAGAGTGAAGCATGGAGGAGAAGATCGGCTTAATGCTGCAGTCTTTACAAAAAGTGAGTATCTGACTGTGTCAATATCACACATTGACATTTTATACACTGTTGTGTACTTGTTGTGTTGTCCTGAATATGGTTATTTGGGGCTTCCACACCGAGTGTGTGTGTGTGTGTGTGTGTGTGTGTGTGTGTGTGTGTGTGTGTGTGTGTGTGTGTGTGTGTGTGTGTGTGTGTGTGTGTGTGTGTGTGTGTGTGTGAGAGAGAGAGAGAGAGAGAGAGAGAGAGAGAGAGAGAGAGAGAGAGAGAGAGAGAGAGAGAGAGAGAGAGAGAGAGAGAGAGAGAGAGATCCACTGGTTGACTAACAACATGGTTTATTACTGGTTGTGTTCATGACTACAGTTGCTTGTGGTTGCTACTAGAGGTCTCAAACTGTACCTGAACCCGACATGACTTTTTCGGACCGAGTCTGGCCCCCAAAATATGCTAATTAGCTAAGTAGAATGTTATAATAATAATAGGCTAAATAAAAACAGCATTTCTTTTATTTGTGTAATATGGAATGCAGTCCTATACGACAGGAGGGCTGGACTAAGAGAGAACTTACAGCGAGGAGTAGGAGAGGAGCAGCACATTTACTTGGGGTCCGGACGGTTTTCCGATGGGTCATTGTCCCGAAGCACAATAGTTCGAAAATTCCGGAAAATCATCCGAAGTATTGGCATTTTCTACAACAACCTTCCAATGGGATTATCCCAATGAAAGTTCAGACGGGTTTCCGAAAAAAAAATCTTCAGATTGGCAAATGGACAAAATGCTGAACGGACAATATGCCGAAAATGGTAATATCGTGCACTTTGTGAATGTCATCTGGGTGCACGCGTTTGCACGCACGTGTATGCGCACAGCTTCATTGCGAGCGCAATGTTGCTTCATTAAGAGCGCGTATTGTTTCAATAAAAAACTTTGCATCTGGGTCCTTTGTGGCGTGCGTGCATGCCTGCGTGCGTGCCTGCGTATATGTGCGTGTGTGCGTGCATGCGTGCGTGTGTGTTTAAGTGTGCGTGTGTCTGTGTGGGGGCGTACATACATATGAATAACGGTAGGTCTATAGTTATAAATGGAGGCTAATCTTCTTGCTTGACAAAATAAATAAAATAAATAAATAAACAGAATAAAGGAATCACCTCACTTCAACACGGTGCGTTCACATTGTGTACAAGTAAATTTGACTCTGCCCTCCCTGTTCCTATGGAAGGGAGGGGGGCTAATATTAGGCAAATATTTACAAGCAAACAACCAGCTAAGTTGATTAGCCAGATGAAAAGTTGGTTAGATGTAACTCTTGAGATCGTAAAAATGGTTTCATGTTTACACACACACACACACACACACACACACACACACACACACACACACACACACACACACACACACACACACACACACACACACACACACACTTACTTATTTGTTACCATTGGCTTGAAATATGTACAACTGTAATTAAAATCACACCCATGTGAATTGGAGTCATGAAATCTGCCAAGTATCCTTCCTTATATGACTTGAGCTGGACTAAAGATGGGCAAGTTGAAGAAATTGGGCAGTTTTATGGATTTCTTTAATGTGTACACATTCGAATACAATCTCTGCTCCTTTATTCAATGTGAACGCACCCAACCCTACCCCCCCTCCCCTGTACGTGCGTGCTGCCGACATTAAATACACGGCAAATATGCCTATGAACGCATATTTTATGTGTGACAAAATCTGCTTCTCAACTGTTTTATAACACTGACTAGCATGCATTATGGTCCCGGTTGTTCCGACAATGCGAGGAGGACACACATGTGTTACACACGTGTGCTACACGGAAGAGAGAGCGTCCGTGCGTTGCAGATATACATTACATAACATAAGAACAGGTCTGGAGTCTGAAAACACAATGCTGAAAAACAACACTAGTAAAAACCAGAGAAAAACTCACCGCTGTTGACGCAGAGAAAAAAAGTTTGCAACATAATTTGCAGGGGCATGCAGAGAGTGTTAGAGAGGGGCAGGGGCTGAGATCCCAAGAGGGCATTTGGACAGAAATAGCTCTCAGCACGTTGCGCTGCCGCGCACCGAGAGTGTGGGGACATACGGATAACAACACGACAACGGGAATATCCGAACTCTCCCACTATAAGGCTCTGGTATGTACCCCCCAACACACACACACACAGAGTATTTAGTAAGCGCAAATAAAGACGACATACGCACACAAAGTGCACGATATTACCCACTTTCGGCATATTGTCCATTCGACATGTTCTCCAAGAAGATTTTTTTTTTTTTTTTTGTTTTCAGAAAACCGTCTGAACTTTTATCGAGATAATGTCCCTTCGAAACGTTGTGTAGAAAATGCCAATAATTCAGACAATGTTCCGAAATGTTCTATTGTGCGTCAGGGCAATGACCGGTCGGAAAACCGTCCTGGACCCCATTTATTTTAGTAACACACACGCTATAATAAATAACAGATCCCTGTGATCAGTGGTGCAGGATTGTTAATAAACTTTATATTTAGTATATCCACGCGAATCAATGTACCAAACGCCTTATGGATTGTTTCACTTCAGAGAGAGGAATAAAGAAAACAGACAGCTGCTACACAGAGAAAAAACAATGGTCAAAAACAACCTAACTTCGGTCAAATTTCAACCAAACGTAGAGGTTGAATAAGGACCAACTGGGTCTTTGGTCAATCTGACCGAATAATGCGTGTTATTATATTTGACCGAATGCATTTGGTTACATTAATAACCCAATTATGAGGGTCAACATAACCTAAGTACCAGTTGATTTGACCGAACATATTAGCTTGCATTAATAACCTAATTTTGAGGGTCAAGATTACCCAACTGCCAGTTGAATTGATACAGAATATTCAGTTAACCCATTTGTTTTATTAAAGGGAAATTCCACCCATTTAAAGGGGAACTTCGCCACTTTTCAACACTCTTTGTGTGGTGTTGGTCATTAGCATACATGCTAATGGCCTCCTGATTAATAACATTGGGATTCTGTGGCTCCAGCGCCGTGCTTCCCAAGTTGTCAGATTCTGACCCAGTGACGTCATTGGGTCAGAACGTCCCACTGACTTAAACTACAGCGAGTATGTGGACGGGTAAGGTTACCGTACCGGTCTGAGTAACGGTCTGAGTGCCGGTCTGAAGGAAAAGTCGTTGCAGTGTTGTGTTTACAGTGTTGGATGCATTCCTCGGCATTAGTATCCTATCTGTTCCTGTAAAAAGTATAAATAATTTCATTTTTCGTCATTTTGTCCGAGAAATTCTACAATACCCACAGTGCACCGCGGCATCAACCAAAGTCTGTGACCTAACAAATTGGTTACCGTACCGGTCTGAGTAACGGTCTGAGTGCCGGTCTGAAGGAAAAGTCGTTGCAGTGTTGTGTTTACAGTGTTGGATGCATTCCTCGGCATTAGTATCCTATCTGTTCCTGTAAAAAGTATAAATAATTTCATTTTTCGTCATTTTGTCCGAGAAATTCTACAATACCCACAGTGCACCGCGGCATCAACCAAAGTCTGTGACCTAACAAATTGGTTACCGTACCGGTCTGAGTAACGGTCTGAGTGCCGGTCTGAAGGAAAAGTCGTTGCAGTGTTGTGTTTACAGTGTTGGATGCATTCCTCGGCATTAGTATCCTATCTGTTCCTGTAAAAAGTATAAATAATTTCATTTTTCGTCATTTTGTCCGAGAAATTCTACAATACCCACAGTGCACCGCGGCATCAACCAAAGTCTGTGACCTAACAAATTGGTTACCGTACCGGTCTGAGTAACGGTCTGAGTGCCGGTCTGAAGGAAAAGTCGTTGCAGTGTTGTGTTTACAGTGTTGGATGCATTCCTCGGCATTAGTATCCTATCTGTTCCTGTAAAAAGTATAAATAATTTCATTTTTCGTCATTTTGTCCGAGAAATTCTACAATACCCACAGTGCACCGCGGCATCAACCAAAGTCTGTGACCTAACAAATTGGTTATTCTCATTAAAACAACCCAAAACCAATAACCAAATAAAACAACCCATGAATTCGGTCAAAATAAAATCCCTGCAACCCAGGAAAAGGTTATGGCTTCAAGAAATAACCCAGGAAAGTGACCTAACACCATTGACTGAAGTGTTTAGTTGCAATTTTGACCGATTAGTTTTTTGTGTGTATGAAGGTTTAATAACCACACCAGGCTGGATTGAAATCCATGATGGAATTATAAGATTATTTCAGCAATAGTTTATTGAAATCTCATTCCCTCACTGTCTGAACCAAACAAAGCACCACCTGTGGTAACTCTATCCTACACTCTCAAAGTGTGTGTGGGTGTAGGACAGTTAGCATGACTTTATATATTTAGGGCTCACTTATTTAGAGTCCACGTAGGGCCAGGCTGAGTGTTCTAGATCACTGATCCACGGCCCAACACACACAGGCTGCAAACGGTGCGTCAAAACAGCCTCCTCCCTTATTTTCAATGGACTTATCCCACACCGGTGAGAAGACACGTGTTCACACATCACACAGTGCTCTGGTGTGTGTGATGTGGACCAGGCCTGTAGCACTACCATGAGGCCTGGTGCAGTCACTTTGTTCACTACACCTGCCCTGCATGCCTGCATGTGTGTCTGTGCATGTGTGTGTGCGGGCGTCAGTCAGTGAATAATGTATTTAATGTGTACTGTGTTTTTTCTCATCAGATTTCCATCGTCTCACACTGGACACAAACACAGCACACAGTGACCTCTCTCTGTCTGAGGACAACAGGAAGGTCACATGGAGGTCAGGGGGTCAGCATCCTCCTGATCACCCTGACAGGTTTGATTGGTGGGATCAGGTTCTGTGTACACAGAGTGTGACTGGATGCTGTTCCTGGGAGGTAGAGTGCAGTGGAGAGGTTCATATAGCAGTGGCTGACAGAACAATCAGCAGGAAAGGAGGTGGTGATGACTGTCTGCTTGGATACAATGACAAGTCCTGGTGTCTGTGGTGTGATGGTTATTATGGTAACAGTTACTCTGTCATACACAACAGACAGCGGACTGACCTCCCTGTCAGAGCCTCTAAAGGCTCCAACAGAGTAGCAGTGTATGTGGACCGTCCTGCTGGGACTCTGTCCTTCTACACAGTGTGCTCTGACTCACTGAGTCACCTGCACACCTTCCAGACCACCTTCACTGGACCTCTCTGTGCTGGGTTCTGGTTACCCAGGTCCTCCTCCTCAGTGAGTCTGTGTGAGCAGAGATAGTGTCTCTATGTCAGAATCAGAATCAGAATCAGAATCAGGTTTATTTGTCATATTCAGCAGGTTGAAATCAAACAGGTTGAAATTCAAACAGTTGAAATGAAATTTGTCTTGCTCAAGGGGGGGGGGGGGGGGGGGGGGGGAGGTTGTAGTGAGCGAGGCTGCCATTCTACGGCGCCAACATACCTACAGCCTGGGGGAGGGGGGGGGGGGGGGGAGCAGAACACAAGGAGAGATTCAAAAAAAGGAACACAATATTCGTGTCATAGGCCTTCGATTTAGGTCATAACAAGTACATGGCATTCGAAAAACAACCTCGATTAGACAGACAAGTTACAAGCAGGGAAGGGAGGGGGTAGGAGGCAGAGTGTGTAGTAGTTATCAGTCCACGCTCCCAAGGCCTTTTGAATTGGCTGTATTTTACTCCACGGTGGAAAGCGAGAGTCTGTTAGTCCCATATGCGCGATGGAATGCGCTCCGAGAATTCGGTCAGAGGGCATCACAGTCTAATCCTCCGGGCCCAAGGCCGTGTGAGAGTGTCAGTGTTTATGTTACTGAGAGATAGAGCGGCTCCGAAGAGGCCCGATCCACAGGTGTGTGGGGGAGGACAGCGCGGGGGGGGGGGGGGGGGGGTTTGCGAGCTCCGGGTGCTCGTCCGGGCACGGCCACGCACGTTGTCCCTCGCTGGTTGCATTCTCAAGTCCATGAGAGGGGTTTTGTAGGTCGAATCAATTTGCAATGAAATCAAAATTTAGACCGAGGACAAAGCTAATCGCTGCTTTTCCTCTAGAGTCTTTTGGTCGTCAACTTATCTGGGTTGGTTGGCGAGACGGGCTGCGATGGCTTCCAGCCTCCTTCCATTCTCAGCTACAACTCTCCCCAGTTCAATTATCATGGCGGGCACAGGGGGGCCTCTTCCTTCTGCTTGGAGCTGGGAGAGCGATAAGGGATGCGACTGCCTCCTTTGAGAGTCAGGAAAGCATATATATGTGAGGGTGACATCATCAGGTCACCATGGTTACTCAACATGTTTGAGAGAGTGCAGGTTGGCCTGTTATCATGACCATTGACACTAGCTGAGTCCATATTTGGGTATGAATAACTCACCATGACATCACAGTGACATCATGATGATGTAATAAGCAGCACAGTGACATCACACATTACAGCTCCTGGACGTTGTCATGTCAAAACCCCCATGCATTTGACCTTTGACCCCAGACCCCTGTTAGATCTGATTTGGGTTGTTAAAATGTTATAAACTATATGATGATTTCACTGTTTGTCAACACGTCACATTGTGATGCATTGTGAGCTTGTAGATCTGCTATTTTCAAATAACAAAGCAATATATGGTTAATATTTGATCGTTTAGCTTCTAGGACCCCCTAGAACCCCCTCAAGGACCCCTGGCAGACCCTAGACCACACTTTGAGAACCAGTTAGTGTTGATTTTGTCGACTGAAACTATGATCGAAAATGCGTCGACTACTTTGTAAAATATCAAAATGAATTGGAATTGTCTTCTGGGCTGAACACATACATTTGAGAGTAAAACCGTTAGTTAACTAAAATTAGACTAACACTAAAACATTTCGGATGACTAAAATGTGACTAAAACTAAATGAAGCTTCATTCCAGAGTATGACTAAAATACAATCTTAATTTGCTGTAAAAGTCAGACAAAAGAACCAGTGGTCTCCAAATCAGTTGAAACACACACTGGCTGTTTGAAAACAGCAGATCTACAAGCTCATAATGGGTCCAGATGCATATTAAAAATAAGGGGGTGCTCTTTATCATCTCACAGCATGGATTACAACATAATATTTGTTGTTTGGGTGATAATGTTTGTGTAGCGACAAAACAAACATTAAGTTATCTTCAATGTGTTTTAAAACAAACATTGTTGACAAACAAACCCAAATACACACAAATCCTTCATCATCTGGGTTAATAATGCTAAGGAAATGTAATGGTTTTCCTCTAATGACTGTAACTGATTTATGAACGGCAGTAATGCCTGATGTCCTCAGCCACTTTCATTAGTGTTACATCTTTGTATAATATTTGTATATATGTATATATGTATATTTCTATATTGTTCAAATGTATAGACATTGTTAATAGTGATATAGTTATTCTATCCACCTTGGGTGTGACTGTGAGGTGATGATTAGTGATGGTGTGCACCTGCACAACGTCACACTCCTTCAAAAGAGACTTGACTCCCACAACTCCTCACACTGTAGAAGGCTGTTAGCCCAAACGTTTGGACTGATGAAATAGAGAAATAAACCTGATGGAATCTATTCTTGGTGTGTGTGACGTCTATTTTTATAATCTGGTGACTCACCATAGTCACAGTGATATTCAGTAGAAGAATGTTTTCAACATGTTTAAAATGTGTCTAGTAAACAAACAAACCTGTAAAACTAATTCTCTAATCTGAATCCAAGTGTGGAACTCCTTGAAGAGCAGATGACAAGTCTGTTTTTGAACATTTAAATACAAATATAATAATGAATTGGAGATCACACAAATAAAAAATACATCTAATTATTCACCAACAAAAAGACTGTGTCACACATAATTGTGCTTAAATTCACAGGTTGTTAATATGAAAGAAGAGTACCGGTAGCTCACATTGCCATTGCTGTACTTTACTATAGGGCCATTTATGGAATTTATTATAGGGCCTAAAATTATTTACATGGAATTATTGGTGGGGTTGGTGGAAAATGTTGTTTTTATGGTGTGATAAATGTTGTCTCTCAACCGAAGTAGATGTTTATTATTGTAATGTTTGTCCAGCAGAGGGCGACAGACTCACACATTTGGTGTCACATTCCTCGATCCCATTCAGACAAGAAGCAATCTGAGAACCCATAGTCAAAAAATAAAGGAAAAACAGTGTCCTCTTTTCCTGTGAATGTAACGTTAGTCAACAGTCTGTCTGGAGAGAGACTAGACAAGAAGCAACAGTTCATTCAAAGACTTTCATGTATCTGTTTTTACACTATTAACACAACAGAAGACTCACTGCAGCTGCTCAGAGCCGACTCTTTCCATCCTTCGTATCTGATTAATAATAATATTCCTTTCGTCCTGTTCCAGCCAGTTCTTTCTAAAGCACAGGGTCATTAGCCTTCAGAACTTACTTGTTAAAAAGAGACGCCTGGACACATCACAGTCTCAATCTAGACCGTATCTGGTTACACAATACAGCACAGCCTCAAAACACATTAGTGGCATCATCAGAAATAACTGGAGCACTATCAATAGTGATCCCTCAGATTTACCCACAGCCTCCACTTATCTCCTTCACAAGAGACCCTACTTTAAGGTGCTTCACAATCATTTACCTCCAGAAAAGAATCTGGGCTTAAAAGACCAATTTGCTCATTTAAATGTTTTAAACTGCCCACATTGCTCTAATGTTGACCAGAAACTTCTATGGATTTGAAAACACACAAAACTTACAAGATTAAGGAATAAGGACGTAATAGATTGACCTGTACATTAGGGGTGTGCCATTATATATCGTATACTTCCTCCCACGATGAATAATCAATATGCCGTCGGCAAATATCAATAAAACTCTGTGAGTGAAAACATGTCGCAGAGCGTCCACAACAGGGATGATTCCAGGAGGAAAAAACAGGTTGCAGGTCTAAAATGTTAAATTACTTCTACAGTTGTTTCATTCACAAAAAACAAACACAAGATAAAATCAAATCAGTCAAAATAAAATCCCAGATTAATAGTTGAGTATAGGCCTATATGTTTGTAAGTTGTTATTTTTGCTTTTTTTTGTTCATTTATTTTCATTTATTTATTTAGCTGCAGCCATATCATAAATATCACAATACTGTGATATATTCCTTATGGAAGGCCTAATATCCCCACCTATATGGTATGGTGAGGTACCCATATGGTCCCAGCCCTACTGCACATGCCCTGGTGTTTTTTATGTTGGGAGAACCAAACACAGGGACCGTCTGTCAGAGTATAAATATGCTATCTGTACTAATAACCCTGTATACTCTATTGATCTGCATTTTAAGGAGCTAAACAACAGTAATGACTCCGTCTTGCACATTGTAGGGTTGAAGCACATCAAAGGTCTTATCAGAGGGTTAGACCCACTGAGAAAACATAACCAACGTCAAACATTTAGGGATGAGGTGGTTTAGCATTGATAAAAATTCACACAATAACCCTGTGATCCATTTTGTCTAATCCTTTTAACAATCATTGTTAAATGATCTGTACCACTAATCATCAGAGAGAGAATTTTCCATTAAAGCTCCTGTATGATATGAAAGACTAAGAATTTGTGGGCATAGAAAACACATCCATGGAAGCACCAGGAAGACATAAAAATGTTATTTCTTCTTTAATTTTGTTTTGTAATCTAGTTTTATTACAGTATGTAGAGAAGACATTGCAGATCTTTGCTGGTTTATAATGGTCTAAGCTGGTCTAGATGGTGGTTAATACTGGTCTTTGCTGGTCTAGCTGGTGGACAATGCTGGTAGACCAGCATGAGCTTTGCAAACAGAAGTAAACAGTAAGTTGTGATGTTACTGTGATAGATATTACACATCTGTATCCTGAATGGCCATGCACACAGCTATGTAAAACAGAAATAAAAACCAGCAAATACAATCCTTCTATGTAAACATGTCCCAAACATGTCCCTGTTGGGCTCATCATTCCTAATAATTCAGTTATGAAGCTGCAGGCCACATAAAATGTGTCCCCGAACCACACTTTGAACAACCTTCAGTCTACAGTGTGTGAGGTGAGAACAGGAACAAGTTATCATGGTGTCACACCTTACCTATGACTTAGTTAAACATTGACCAGCACACTGACAGTAGTGTGTGTGTGTGTGTGTGTGTGTGTGTGTGTGTGTGTGTGTGTGTGTGTGTGTGTGTGTGTGCGCGCGCGTGCGTGCGCGTGTGTGTGCGTGGTACGAAATCACAAACACAGCATCTCTTTTTTTCTCTGTTTGTGTGTAGTGAAGAGGGCTAGCGTTCGCTCTGTTCAATACGCATTCCTCCTGTATTATCGTCATTACCCATATGGAAAAAACTACACTGTACGTGAACTCTTGAAAGTGGTAGCTTTCATACAAGCTACTTTACAAAAAAAAATACTATGGATTTTATATCTGTTTTGTATGTCATACATAATTCTTATAAATCACAAAATTATACACATATTATATGTTTCACTTTACAAAAAATACTATGGATCTTATATTAACTTTATTCTCTTATATGAGGATTGTATGAAAGGTGCCACTTTCAAGAGTTTTTTTTTTCCTTTCGTATGGGTACGGACACTCTAATTCCTCTCAGATTGTTATAGATATCTGCTGGCGGCATATTGATTATTTATCACAGGAGGAAGTACCCTATCAATATACTGTATATGCAATATTGATATTTCAGCACACCCCTACTTAGTAGTATTGAGGCACACATTGACAACACCTGACATTTATAGTGGAATTGAAAAGGAACAAGGGTAGAACATGAAAAGACAGAGATAATGGATTTGTCTAAGAGAAACACTAATTTGTCTGGAATAGAATGTTATGGACAACTTCTAGAATGTTGTTAAAACAACCATGGCTCCGGGGTCTCTCTCACCCGTGAAGTGATGATGTGCCAGTCTGATGGGAGTAACTTGAACAACCTGTTTCATCTCCATCCACTCCTTACTGAATGTGTATTAATAAACAGTCGACCATTTTGACTCGACACAGAGAGCTGCACTCTGGACTACATTTTGCCACGTTTGCCAAGCCTAAAGATTAATACCAGGTCAGTGTTTTTAATCACTGTGGAATGTCTCCAGTCTCGTATTGTACCGCTTTTTATGGTGCTATTCAATGTCATGAACAATGATTTATCACTTCTTAATTCTTCTTGTGCATACACGATACTGTATGTCCTGACATACTGTAATACAAACAGCCTCAAAATTAACTGGGCCCATACTGGTCCGGCACGACTAATCTGCATACATTTTGAACCCGGCCCGATAACTTTGGGTCAGGCCTGGTTATGGTAGAATTTGAGAACTCTGTTTGTTTGAACTTTTAAATGTTTTAACAAATGTGGTTATGTCTCAGAGAATGACCCTTAATTTCTCACCCCCTCACTCTCATTCTGACTCCTCTAGCAACACCCCACCCCTCCTCTCTCTCTGTCACACAGATACTTGTCTTGTCTTGTATTGTATGTAAACCCTTGATATGTATTTATGTTTTGGCATATTGTGAGGTATTAGATTGAATATTCATTGATGTTGTGGCATATTGCGAGCTTGTAGATCTGATATTTATTCATGTTGTGGTTCATTGTGTGCTTGTAGTTCTGCTAATTGGTGTTACTATTAATATACAGTAGATGATTGCAGTATAAATGTATACCCATGTACTCTTTTGTTACAGACACAAATGTAGACGTAATTCATGAGATTGTTATTGACTGAATGTGGGCTGTTTTGTATGAGCATACAATACAGCACCACTATGTCACGGTCCCATGTTACAAACTTTTCCCAGTGTCGTCGGCTCCTCTGTGTGTGTGTGTGTGTGTGTGTGTGTGTGTGTGTGTGTGTGTGTGTGTGTGTGTGTGTGTGTGTGTGTGTGTGTGTGTGTGTGTGTGTGTGTGTGTGCCTGCTGACAGGCCTGGTGTGCATGGTGGCCACAACAACAAGAGAAGCGGATCTATGCTTTTTATCTTTCCATCACAGCGCATAGTGTTTTCACACACACATATCTATTATGACACACTGTATATAATGTAGGCCTGTGATATTCAGCTGCATTGCAGTGAGGAATCACTATGAAATAATAAATGCCTGCAGAAATGTACCATGTCATGTTGGTTTAGCACTTTTATCGTTATTATACAATTGTAGACATATTGTTTAATAAAAAGGGCAAAGGGGGAGGGCCGGAGGGCTGCGTTTGATACTATTCACAATCACATGGTCACTCTAGCACAAGGGCCCCCCTTGTATCTAAACACAAAATTATGAAAAGGAGAAACATCTGTCATCCATGTGGACGTTAAGGATCGTTGCACAACACAAACAGAAGTAAACAGTAGCTTGTGATGTTACAGTGATAGATATTACCCATCTGGACACAGCTATGCAAAACAGAAATAATAACCAGCAAATACAATTCTTCAATGTAAACATGCCCCAAACATGTCCCTGTTGGGCTCATAATTCATTCATAATTCATAATATAATTCAGTTATGAAGCTGCAGGCCACATAAAATGTATTCCTGAACCACACTTTGAACAACCTGCAGTCTAGACTCTAGAGTGTGTGAGGTGAGAACAGGAACAAGTTATCATGGTGTCACATCTTACCTATGACTTAGTTAAACATTGACCTGCACACTGACAGTATAATGGTGTGTGTGTGTGTGTGTGTGTGTGTGTGTGTGTGTGTGTGTGTGTGTGTGTGTGTGTGTGTGTGTGTGTGTGTGTGTGTGTGTGTGTGTGTGTGTGTGTGTGTGTGTGCTGGTCGCAGGTTAATGTG
>CM076970.1:2768574-2786074 GCA_039105355.1 Benthosema pterotum
TGAACGAGAGAACTGCACTTCCACACTCAGAGGTCAAAATGGTCGCTGTCTGCAAAGGTCAATTAGGAGTTGCTCAAGACTCTTTACTGCTGCTATAATACTGGTGTCGTGTGTGTGTGTGTGTGTGTGTGTGTGTGTGTGTGTGTGTGTGTGTGTGTGTGTGTGTGTGTGTGTGCGCGCGCGCCACATTGTGAAATCAATGTGATAAAAATGCAAGACCAGATATAACATTTATGACATTTATCACAGTGTGAGTTTACTGTTGGCACCTTGCAATTAACTTACTGTACATGGTAAGAAGTGTTTAATAAGGTCAGTAAAGGTGTGTTTGTAACTGTATGTGAGCAGCAAACACTGCCAGTTTCCTGGTGTATTGTGACTGTTGACAGGTTTCCTGAAGAGCAGAGATGAGTCAGTGTGAGGAGAGAGAGGAGGAGGGAGCTGACAAACATCACATCCACACACCAGAGTCTCCATCTGTGTCTATGAAGAAGAGTCTTGAACCTGGACCTACAGATACACAGTAAGACAATCCCCCTGTACAATAATACACAGCACTAATCCAACAACACTGTAATTTCACATATGTTACATTAACGACAAAAACAAGAAATATCAACATATAACCACTCTACGAGAGACCAAGTGCACCTCCGCCAAATATTTCACAAAAATGGAACTTAAAATAAACATCCGAAAAAATAGCGAGATAACACAGTGCTTAATGGAGGAGCCTCGCTCCCAACCAAAGCTTGTCCTAGCCTAGTAACAGTTGTCACGCAAAGGGCAGGCGCGGGTGATTGCCGTATCGTAAGGTGTATTGGCTTTTATTGATAGTGATAGTGGATACGTCATCACACAGCATGTTTTTGTTTACAGGAAATAATTAAATATTTTTTTATAGAGTTTTGCTATAAAAATACACAAAAGTGAAAATGTACACATTTTTTTGCCATGTATTATCGATTATGGGCAAATAATAATGGTCTTGTGAAAAAACATGATTTTTAATTCGCTGGACCTTTAAACAATATTATGTCTGTTCCCCAACAGAAGCCATGTGTTGCCAGGTAGGGTAGTGAAATCAGGTGGTCCAGATCTAACTGTATTATGTCTGTTCTCCAACAGAAGCCATGTGTTGGTAAGGTAGTGAAATCAGGTGGGCAGATCTAACTGTATTATGTCTGTTCCCCAACAGAAGCCATGTGTTGCCAGGTAGGGTAGTGAAATCAGTATGGCCAGATCGAACTGTATTATGTCTGTTCCCCAACAGAAGCCATGTGTTGCCAGGTAGGGTAGTGAAATCAGGTGGGGTGGATCTAACTGTATATGTCTGTTCTCCAACAGAAGCCATGTGTTGCCAGGTAGGCTAGTGGGGTCGAGGATCAACAGTCTCTTCCAGCAACTCACCACAGCTGAGAAGAATACAGACGTAACAACATTCTCCTCCACAAGACTTCATGGAGAGACCTCTGTCCCCTCTAGACGGTGAGTCACTGAGGCTTTTGCTATAAAAATACACAAAAGTGAAAATGTACACATTTTTTTGCCATGTATTATCGATTATGGGCAAATAATAATGGTCTTGTGAAAAAACATGATTTTTAATTCGCTGGACCTTTAAACAATATTATGTCTGTTCCCCAGCAGAAGCCATGTGTTGCCAGGTAGGGTAGTGAAATCAGGTGGTCCAGATCTAACTGTATTATGTCCGTTCCTCAACAGAAACCATGTGTTGCAACTTGCCAGGTAGGGTAGTGAAGGTGGGACAGATCTAACTGTATTATGTCTGTTCCTCAACAGAAGCCATGTGTTGCCAGGTAGGGTAGTGAAATCAGGTGGGCCAGATCGAACTGTATTATGTCTGTTCTCCAACAGAAGCCATGTGTTGCCAGGTAGGGTAGTGAAATCAGGTGGGCAAGATCTATAATTGTATTATGTCTGTTCCCCAACAGAAGCCATGTGTTGCCAGGTAGGGTAGTGAAATCAGGTGGGCAAGATCTGTAATTGTATTATGTCTGTTCTCCAACAGAAGCCATGTGTTGCCAGGTAAGGTAGTGGGGTCGAGGATCAGCAGTCTCATCAAGCAACTCACCACAGCTGAGAAGAATACAGACGTAACAACACCCTCCTCCACAAGGCTTCGTGGAGAGACCTCTATTCCCTTCAGACGGTCAGTCAGTGAGGCAAACAAGTCTTGCTATTGACTTATTTGGTTGGATGTGACCAACTTGTACTACGAAAACACCAACATACGCTTTCCTACATTGGCACACAATGAGCAGGTTTATGCACATTATTTGTTTGTTACAATTTAATATTGTTCTATTCTTATTACAGAAGTGTTCACCACAGAGCAGAGTCTCCAACACCCAGCTGTGTGTCTATGAAGAGTGACTGGTCTAATGATCCTCCTCTTAACTTCAGTAATGAACCTGGACCTCCACACACACAGTATGTGAATACTACTGCAAACACATTAACTCAGTTTGGCAGGGTAAATACAGCCTTAATTGTTTGCCTATATGTTGTATGTTCACCACAGATCAGAGTCTCCAACAGCCAGCTGTGTGTCTATGAAGAGTGACTGGTCTAATGATCCTCCTTTAAACTTCAGTAATGAACCTGGACCTTCACACAGACCGTATGTGAATACTATTGTAAACACATTCACCCTAATTATTTGCTTAACGACTGCAGCCTAAACCATTGTCCATGAGATTTATCAAGTGACAATATAACTGATCCTAGAATAAATTTGTTCTTGAGTTTTGATGAATCTCACAGCTGAAACTGGCCTTATTGTCAAAAGGCCTCAATTTAACAACATGAACTGCTGGAATACTATCAAAAATGTGCCAATCAGAATCACGTTCACAAAGCCTTTGTGGTATATTTTTCCACAAATAGTGCAAAAATATTACACTAAATACCAAAATGAGAACAGGAAAGTGTTCCCAAATTAAACCAGACAACGGTGAAAAGTGGATGATGAATGGAAAAAGCAGGAGATGAAGATGGGTCTTCCCGTAGCATTTATTGAAGTGAAGATGGATTCCCCCGTGAGCCATAAGGCCCAGGAGAGCCGCGGGCCCTGACCTGCGTGGCCAGGTGCCCAAAAGACACACTCACACACTGCCTCTAACTGCTTTGAATGCCCAGAACATACAACATAACATACAAAGGTGGAGTCAAAAACACAGACATGGTAATTTGAACAACTTGCAGACACATGGCTATAGGCTACCTTTTGCCACATGTCTCCACAGGACAATAGTGACTGTTTTGGTTCACACCTGGGCTGGCTTCAAAGGGCCATGAAAACAATGGTAATGTAAATGCATACCCCCACTGAAGAGGTAGCAGACAGCCGTCTGTAGACTTAAGCATTAAGCAGCTGTAAACACAAATTAGCCTGTATTTTGCTATATGTGAAATATACAGAACTATGGGAAATGTGGATAATATGGATTCTCGATACTTCACCTTCAATGCCTGTTGTAGTAACAACATATTTTCTATGATTCCAGAAGTGTTCACCACAGATCAGAGTCTCCAACAGCCAGCTGTGTGTCTATGAAGAGTGACTGGTCTAATGATCCTCCTCTTAACTTCAGTAATGAACCTGAATTACCACAAACAAAGTATGTGAATACTACTGTACAATACACACAACACTATAAAATATACACGACACCATTGTTTGTGACATTGTGTACATCACCAATAAGGGGGTGGAGTCTAAAAGGCTAACACATGATACCTGGCTAACAAGACAAATATGCCTTAAAACATTATACTTAAAATATACATGAAATAATAATGATAATGTAATAAGGTCTTATGTCCTCATGTGGTTCTAGCCCTATGGAATTATGGAATGCTGATTGTATCAGAGAAGAAACACTATGTAATACTTACTAAAGTTAATATGAGCAAAGCAATCTTTCAGAGTCAGAGTGACAGCAGCTGTCTGTTTGATTGTGTGATTGTGATTGTGTTTGATTGTCAAACTATGTGCAATGCTGCCCTCTACAGGTCAGGTTAAATTTTCTCCCCCATCCCTTTGTGAATGAAACCATTCCCCCTTTACACCAGAATGTGTCTCCATTCTGCTCAATTCTGCTCAATATAAACAAACCAGACAGGCTCACACAAATTGAGGCTAACCACATGACCTTAAAGATGGAGTGCCATGATTTTTCTACCCTAAAAAACATGATCATCAGGTATTAATATTATATGAAAAGTAAGATGTTTTCCCAAAAAGTGTACAGTGTTTGTTAAACTCTCATTTTTATGATTCCACCCCACCAGCTCAATAAGTATGCCTGGTTTGCCTCGTGGGTGGTGATGGGTGGAGATCCACCTGAACTGAAGCCACACCCACAGCTTTAGTTGCATGATAAAGGGGGAGGAGTTAGGGGAGGGGCTGGACACGTGATGTCACTATATTGAAGTTTTTTTCATTGGCACGTTTGACTGGAAAGGTTCAGCCCCCAGGAAGAAACCCTAAATACAAAGGGAAGACATCATTGCACAAAAAAACACACCAAGGGGTCTATTTACATACTGTCACCTCTTAAACAAGTACAACATTGGAAAAAATACAAAAATCACGGCACCCCCTCTTTAAGGGATATTTTATTTAGACTCATACTATAACACTAATACCATACAATATACACAACAATGGTGATTGTATTCAGCATGGGGCAGACAGCCTGTCATAGCCATATTTGGGAGACCAATAGCTTTGTTTTCATTAAGGACATTGTAGTAACATAGGCCTGTATATTTTATGATTCCAGAAGTGTTCACCACAGACCAGAGTCTCCAACAGCCAGCTGTGTGTCTATGAAGAGTGACTGGTCTAATGATCCTCCTCTTAACTTCAGTAATGAGCCTGGACCTCCACACACACAGTATGTGTCTGTTTTTATATTTGCTGATAATACAAATATACATTACAGCCAGGTGTGTAGTTCACTGCCAAATACGATCGCACCCCTTTTGAGAGTTGTCACAACTCTATCTATAGTCTCTGTTACATAACACTCTGAACCGCTCTCACTTCACCGTCGTTGATGGTCTAATGATATAATTAGAAGCCCATACATTTGAAATATCTTTGAAATTTGGCAATTATGCATTCCATCACCTTAAGTGGGTCAGTCAAAGGACAGGGCATGTATATGCCCAAAGCTTTATCAGGTCCTCATGAATAATAATTATATATGATGTCACGGCGCACTGGAGTTCAGTGTGAGCAAATATGTAATGAGAAAGAAAACCTTTCCACCCAGAAAAAGGAAATACACCAAAATAGCCACAAAAACACCCAAAAGCTCTAAAAATACAAGCCTCTCTTATAATGATTAAAATCTAGGAAAAAATGATTTGGGGATTCATTCCCCTTTAAAACACAGCTCACTTATGGTATACTTGTATACTTTTGGTTTGATTTGATATTTTAATTCCTTGTCATCCATGTTCTCACTGTACAATAGTACAGTAGTACAAGAACAATAAAGGAACATAATAATTGTGTAACATATTTTCTTCCAGAAGTGTTCACCACAGACCAGAGTCTCCAACAGCCAGCTGTGTGTCTATGAAGAGTGACTGGTCTAATGATCCTCCTCTTAACTTCAGTAATGAACCTGGACCTCCACACAGAGAGTATGTGAATACTACTGTAGTGTACAATAGTACAACACTGTAATACATTACAATATACACAACACTATAATACTATACAATACACAACACAATACAATGCAATAAAGACAGCACTGTAATACTATACAACGCATAACACTATACAATATACACAACACATACCATGAACACGTCACTATTGTATGTAAGATTGTGTACGTTACCAAAAAGAGGGCAGAGTCTAAGGCTAGCAGCATATGATAGAGAATGGAGTACATTCAGAGTGACAGCAGCTGTCTGATATCAAACTAGGTATAATGCTGTCCTCCACAGGCCAAGGCTAAATCTCAGCAAACCAGCAAAGTTGATTGAATATACATAGTAGACAATTAATTGTGATATAAAATAAATGAATACATAAAAGATACAACATATTTCACATCTAGGTAAAAGCTAGTGAAAATAAATATGTTTTTAGTCTGCTTTTAAATAAAGAGAGCAAGGTTGCAGGTCTTAATTGAATAGGTAAGGAATTCCACAATGTAGGACCATAGTGACTAAAGGCACCATAACCATATTTAGAATTAATCCTTTTTATACTGAGGAGCCCTTTGTCGGATGACATAAGGGTCCTAGAAGGCGCTTAAGGTTGAAGCATGTCTGCTATATAAAGGGCCAAGTCATTGACAGATTTAAAAACTATAAGAAGCACTTTGAAATCCACTCTGTAGAATGACCAGGACTCGTGGTAACTTAATAAACCGAGTTCAATTTATTGAACTACGGTATATGACACTCACCGTAATGGACAACCTGGCTTCCGAATATGCATATAGCAACAGCTACGGTAGCTACTAAAGTACTCACAGAGAGAGTACTATGCGAATGCTCCACACCCCCCTTCTTTAGCTTATAGTAACAGTAAACAAATAACTGTAATCACAGTGAGTTGGTGAACATCATTGCTCAGTGTCACTACCTTCATGTGCAGGCATGCCAGTAGTGGAGGCTGTACATTTCTCTCCACAATGTGGAATTGCATTGAAAATTGCTTACCTGCCAATTGACATCGCAGGAAGACTGAGCCAATTGTATCAAATTCCCTCCATATGCGACGAGGTTGGTGATTACTGAACGGACAATCAGCTCGCCGTTCTCCACATGTTTGAAAGCATTGTAGGATAGAATGTTGTTTTGTCCACCTGTGTCGACGTTCATATCGACCAGCTTGCCATTGATGTGTACAGTAGTGAACGCCACATTTTTTACATGAATGATGGAGTCTATTGTGTCGACGACCACTGGTGTTATTCTGTCAATGCAGAATGACTCATCGTCGCTGGCACCACCTGCAGCCTGGTTCAATTCAAGTTGGTGGACAGATTCCAACTTCCTTCCTTCTTGACCTGGAGTGTTGCTGTGCTGATCTGCAGCACTTCTTGTGGTGGTTCCACTTTTACATGAATGGCATTGTTGTCCAAAAGCCCGGAAACTTTCTCTCTTGGTATCGTGGCTACCACCATAATTGCTACAGTTGGCGATGGGCTGTGAATTCTTGCCAGATTGAGGAGAATGTAGGCCTTGGGCCTACTTTCGCCTTGGGCCTTAGACGTGTGGGCCTTATCACTTTGCGCTGTGGCAACAAAAATGTCATATTCTTGCTCGCCAGTTCTCTGCAATGTTTTCCTCAAAGACGAGGGGGTCTGGTCTGCGGAATCCGTCCGAGATGTTGCACGTTGCGGTCCCACGCTAGAACGTTGGTTAACACTAGACTGTTGTCCTTTCTCGAATGGCAGGGTAATCTTGCACCCCAACCCCTTCTCATTGCCACTGCTTCTTATCTGGACGCCAATCATTACTAGTCCGTTTTTGATGCCAAGGAATCTTCTTAGTCGTCCTAAGTGGACGCTATGTTGAACACTTGCTCCCTCTAGCGGCCAGTTATTGACGCCTAATCACATTCCTTAGCGTCCGACATGTGATGCTAAGCACATTCCATAGCTTCTCAATCTGACGCCATGCTTGACAAGAATGGCGTCAATTATTGACGCTGGTAATGAGAACCTGTTGTGTGCCCAGTGACAAGCTGCACACCTCAAAATGTCCAAGGTTTACTTCTGACACATAGAAACAGAATTCAGTTTATTGAACTACATGACACTCACTGTAATGGACTCTCAGCAACACACTGCAGTAATAGTAGTGCAACCTGGCTTCTTCATATGCATATACCAACAGCTATGGTAGCTACCAAAGTAGACACAGAGGGATTACTATGCAAATGCTTCACACACTCTCTGTTTCACTGGGATCCAGTGAAGAGAGGATAAGACAGGAGAAATATGTTCAAACTTTTTGGTTCTGGTCAAAACTCCCTCATTCTGATAAGGGATATTAAGGGATATTGTAACACTATACTATAGTAAACTGAAACGTCAACATGAGATGTTTCAAGCGATCCTGTACAGATGATCCAGAGCTTTGTTAAAGGTCACGGCCACAACCTACCATCATTAAATAACACGCCCTTAAATATTCTCGAAATGCCCCAACTTGCCATGAATAACCATAACACAATAAAAAACTGTGCTACATTGCCAATGACAATCAGGTTCCCACTCTCACCTCAATGTCTGTCTGTGCATGCACGCATACACGGACACACGGACATATAGCGTCTTTAGCGTGAATTAAAAATGAAGAAACATAATAATTGTACGTTTTAGTATAATAGGCCTGTACATTTTATGATTCCAGAAGTGTTCGCCACAGAGCAGAGTCTCCAACACCCAGCTGTGTGTCTATGAAGACTGACTGGTCTAATGATCCTCCTCTTAACTTCAGTAATAAGCCTGGACCTCCACACACACCGTATGTGAATACTATTTTTTATTGTTGTTACTACAAACGTACATTACATCCGTTTAAGTGGGTGGCTCTGTTTGGAGATATTCTAAAAAAAAAAAAAAAAAAAAAAAAAAAAAACAGGTCTTGATGTGGAGAAAAATGTACACTAAACACGTGAGGCAAAAGCTGACCGGGCATTACACTGACCAGGCAAGCTGACGCTAACCGGGCATGGTCAGGCCCTGTGACTTTCCTCGTAACTGCCTCCCAATGGTCTGTTCGATTCTGCATCAATAGGCTTCTTCTAGTAGCACACATAAACACAAAAAGTCACACATAAACACAGGTCAACATGACAGTACTGTACATGCACAAGACGAATATGCAAGACGAAAGGAAGTATAGTGGGTGTTGATAGGAAATTAAGGATGGGGTGACAGGAACAGAAGGCCAAGAAATGGCATCTGACTACCAAGTGCCATGGCTACGAGCTTCAAACAGCAATATTTAAATGTCCTTTAGCAATGGAAATTTGCCACATCAGTCTCTATAAACAGAGGTCTTCCCAGACTCACTGAAGACAGCTGTAGTTACTGTAGGCCCTACAAGAAAAACAATCTTGATCCCTCTGTGTTGAGTAACTATCAACCTCTTTCTAGATAATCCCTGTGCTTTAGTCCCGTTGTTGACCTGTCTGTCTAGTGTCAAATGTTAGAAGAGTTGAGAACCTTCTCAAGCAAAATGAAGACGTAACATTACTGCTATTATTTTTTTAATGTGTTATGCCTTGCTTTTCGTTTTCCATCGCTCTGTAATTGTCTTCACCGTAAGGTGGTGACCATGTTTTACCCCCTGTCCATCCCTCCGTCTGTCCGTCCGCACGTTTGTCCGTTGTACGTCTGTCCGTGCAACTGTAACAGTTGCCTGCAGGGTTAAAACATATTCCCACTTGGGGTTGGCTGAGGGTATGATGCAGATAATACAGACAAAAACGAAGACTTTTGTGAGCTCTGCCTACCCCTGAATGTAATATTCTTCTTATGATTCCAGAATGGTTCACCACAGATCAGAGTCTCCAACACCCAGCTGTGTGTCTATGAAGAGTGACTGGTCTAATGATCCTCCTCTTAACTTCAGTAATGAACCTGGACCTCCACACACACAGTATGTGACTACTCTTATGTGCTCCACATGGCACCTCACTGCATTAGCTTGTAGAGCAGCTTATTGACAGGCGAGTCTCAATGCCAACAGACTGAATGTTGTACCGTCACTTATTATAAACACAGTACTTTGTTAGCCAGGCCAAAATTTCTTATGTACTTTAGTGAGTACAAACTGTTTGTACTCATTTAACTCCAACTCAACAGACTATTGGCTCATTATGAAACTGCTGGAGACTGCTGTGCTGTGATTGGCTAAAATGCCACCTCACCTGCCACAACCCCCTGACCTTACACACTAGCACCGCTTGTCAGATGTCAATTTAGGTCATCTGGAGGGAAAAGCAAGTGTCTGTCTGCAAAAAAGCAGCTGCAGCAACAAAGTAGAAGCAACATAGAGAGGAAAAGAGGGACCACCAGTAGTCCTTGAGAGAGTTCCAGTTAAATATGGAAAGTTAACCAGATGTAACTCTTTGTGAGTGTAAACATAAAACCAAATGGACCCGCAAGGGTCCATTTGGTTTCATGTTTACCCTCTCAAGAGATAAAATATTCATCATGTGAATTAGCCCAAGAATAGACAACTAGAGAATGTTGACGATTAATGGTCATTTTGATGTGTGTTTGGCTGGTTTGTCTCCCAAATCCAGCCTGGTATTGTGGACAAAAGCAAAATAAATCTTTAGTTTTGGGGTCTGTGGGGCTAAAATGTCATCAAATGGTGGTCCGTGGCTCAAATTCTGAATAAATAGGTGTCAAAATGGTTGCTCTTACGCTTACTTTTATTGTGAAATTAAATTAATATTACGCAGACTTTAGTTCAGTCTTGGCCCTCCACAATATTTTATGTATCTCATTTGGCCCCTTGGAAAAAAGAATTGCCCACCCCTAATTTAGATAAACAGCACAGCTTTGAAAAAAAAACAACAACAATGCATGCAGCGGGCTGTGCTGTGGTTGTGATAGCACTGGGATCACAACCACTGGATTGCAGCCGAAGACAACAGTGTTCCATGACCAATCACAATCATGTATGCAAATTGCTGAGTCACCCCTCTCCTCCCACAAAAGAGAGCGTAAACTTACCGAAAATAACTTGCTACTTTGGCAAATAAATACACATATTTAATATTTCCAAATCATCTACCTATTCGGCTGGATAGTAAGTCAAATTTCATACCTTTTTAATATAAAAAGAAAAAAAAAAAATAGCCAAATAGCCATGTCGCACAAGAGCCTTGTGCCACATAAGGCACAAAGCACCAGATCCTATCGGATATTGATTTTTGGCTAGAAAGGTGCCTATAATACCTTTAACAACCATTTATCATTATCATTATCTTATACAGTTTATTCTTGTATAAGGCACATATAGAACCCAAATGAAAATGTACTGTATGCGTTTTACATGGGAACCATGTGGCTACAACGTGGATCTAAATATGCATGTATGTCCACAGAGAGAGGCCTGGTGTGACTGAGCACAACCCTGGACTGAAGACACCCAGTCAGACCACACCTGGACTGAAGACACCCAGTCAGACCACACCTGGACTGAAGACACCCAGTCAGACCACACCTGGACTGAAGACACCCAGTCAGACCACACCTGGACTGAAGACACCCAGTCAGACCACACCTGGACTGAAGACACCCAGTCAGACCACACCTGGACTGAAGACACCCAGTCAGACCACACCTGGACTGAAGACACCCAGTCAGATCACACCTGGACTGAAGACACCCAGTCAGACCACACCTGGACTGAAGACACCCAGTCAGACCACACCTGGACTAAAGACACCCAGTCAGACCACACCTGGACTGAAGACACACAGTCAGACCACACCTGGACTGAAGACACCCAGTCAGACCACACCTGGACTGAAGACACCCAGTCAGACCACACCTGGACTGAAGACACCCAGTCAGACCACACCTGGACTGAAGACACACAGTCAAACCACACCTGGACTGAAGACACCCAGTCAGACCACACCTGGACTGAAGACACGAAGTCAAACCATGCCTGGGTTTTTCTGTAGGGCATTTAATTGGGAATGTGCACTGTCAACAAGCAGAGTTATAGATGAAAATCAATGCTTACACCATTTTCTTCACATTTCAGATGTCAGTCTACAGGACGATTATAAGGTCAGTTTGATCAGTCTTGATGAAGTGAAAGACAACATGACAGAAGAGTCCGTCACCAGCACCTACTCAGAGCTCTACATCTCAGTGGGACAGAGTGAAGGGGTTAATAGCCAACATGAGGTGATGCAGCTTGAGACAACTTCCAACATGAAGACCTTCCATGATGAACCAATCAACTGCAGCAAAATCTTTAAGGTCATCCTCCCTGGCAGAAAGAAACCCAGCAGAACAGTTCTGACCAATGGCATCGCTGGCATCGGAAAAACATTCTCTGCCCGCAAGTTCACTCTGGACTGGGCAAGAGGTTTGGAGAATCAAGACATAGATCTCCTGGTTCCCTTTTCATTCCGGGAGCTGAACCTGGTCAGAGATAAGCAGTACAGTCTTCTCAACCTGATCCATGATTTCCACCCAACATTAAAGAAGGTCACAGCAGAGCATCTTGCTGCCTGGAAAGTTGCCTTCATCTTTGATGGCCTTGATGAAAGCAGGTTTCCATTGCACTTTGACAAAAACAAAATCATCTCTGATGTCACAGTGACATCATCGGTGGATGCTCTGTTGACAAACCTCATCAAGGGGAATCTGCTCCCCTCAGCTCTCCTCTGGATAACCACCAGACCTGCAGCAGCCAATCAGATCCCTCCTGCATGTGTTGACATGGTGACAGAAGTGCGAGGGTTCACAGACCCCCAGAAGGAGAAGTACTTCAGGAAGAGATTCAGTGAAGAGAAGCTTGCTGACAGAGTCCTCTCACACTTGAAGACATCAAGGAGCCTCCACATCATGTGTTACATCCCACTCTTCTGTTGGATCATTGCTACCGTTCTGCTGGACATGTTGAGGACACACACCATGATAGGACAGCTGCCCAAGACCCTGACTGAGATGTGCTGCCACTTCCTGTTAGTTCAGACAAACAGAAAAAAGCACAAGTATGATGAGGTGAAAGAGAAAGAAAAAGAAAAGAGGACTCAACAGCAGTTCACAGAAACTGACAGGAAAGTTCTTCTGAAGCTGGGCAAACTGGCGTTTGAACATCTGAAGAAAGGGAGCATTGTGTTCTACCAAGAAGACCTGGAAGAGTGTGGTCTTGATGTGAAAGACGCCTCACTGTACTCAGGAGTGTGCACACAGATCTTCAAAAGAGAGAGTGTGCTGTTCCAGAGAACAGTCTACAGCTTTGTTCATCTGAGCATCCAGGAGTTTCTGGCTGCAGTCTACCTGTTCCACTGTTTCACACAGAAGAACATGGAGGTGCTGAAAACATTCCTGCATGGTGAACATTATTACCGTTATGGCTACATTCACACTACGAGATCTCTCTCTGACTTCCTGGAAGCTGCTATGAAAAAATCCCTGCAGAGTAAAAATGGACACCTGGACCTCTTTGTCCGCTTCCTTCATGGCCTCTCACTGGAGTCCAACCAGAGTCTGTTAGGAGGCCTGCTGGGTCAGACAGAGAACAGTCCAGAGGAGATCCAGAAAGCCATCCAGAACCTGAAGAGCATGTTAACTGGTGATGCATCTCCTGACAGATGTATCAACATCTTCCACTGTTTGATGGAGATGAACGACCACTCATTACATCAGGAGATCCAACAATTCCTGAAGTCAGAGAACAGAACAGAGAAACTGTCTGAGATGCAGTGTTCAGCTCTGGCCGTCATGCTGCAGATATCAGACGATCCTCTGGCAGAGTTGGACCTGAACAAATACAACACATCAGATGAGGGGCGAAGGAGACTGGTCCCAGCTGTGAGGAACTGCAGAAAGGCTCGGTTAGTAGTTATTAGTTAACATTTTGATTTACTGGCCAACACGTTGTATTATATCACATGAAATCCAGCACTTGACCGCCAAGCACACAATCTGTGTCCTATAGTCCTTTTAGTGGTTTATGGTATACGGTGCCAACATATATCACTCATATCTATTCACCGACATATGAATGGCACTAGGTCTCTAGGCAACAGAGAAAAAAAAACAACTTATGAAAATATTGGGTTTCTATGCAACATATGCAAGCATAACCTTCCGTCTGCCTGAATGTAAACAGACATCTATGATCTATGATCGTGCTGATGGTGACGTAATCAACATAACATGTGCATAATGTATAGGTTAAACAACGTACATACATTATCCAATGACACACACAGCATATTATAATTGGGGTCCAGACGGTTTTTTCGACGGGTCATTGTCCCGACGGACAATAGTCCAAAAACGGAACATTGTCCGAAGTATTTACATTTTCTACACAACCTTCCGAAGGGACATTATCCCGATGAAACTTCAGACGATTTCCCAAAATAATTATTCTGATTGGACAACATCACGAACGGACAATATCCTGAAAGTGCAATGAAGCACGCGCGCGGCTTCATTGCGCACGGTTTTATTAAGAGCGCAAATTGTTTCAATAAAAAAGACTGAGTCCTTTTCTCTGCCCCTTTCCTTTTGCCTGTCTCTCTCTCTCTCTGTGTTTACTACGGGTTTCTATGGTAATCCGTACCTGCTACACGTGGGGGAGAGGGGTTGAGAGCCGTGAGAACCCTAACTACATTTAAAAAGAAAAAACTGAAACTGATAATGTCCCTTCGGAAGGTTGTGTAGAAAATGTAAACACTTTCGGACTATTGTCCGTCGGGACAATGACCAGTCAGAAAACCGTCCTGGACCCATTATAATTACTCGACATGAGGCCCGCCTCACGTCTAGAGTTTGCACCATTGTGCAGCCTTCATATACTGGCAACTGGCGCTCACTCAAAATTGGAAAAATGTATTTTTCCAATATTCCAAAATGTATTTTTTTGTTTTGAGTATGCACTTGGCAACACTTTCCATCTTTCGTCATAGGCAACATCATTTTTGGATATTAGAGTAATAGTGAGTAACATGAAATGACTGTGAAAGAGGGTGAACATGAACAGGGAGATAATGCAGCAGTGATGGGTAGTAACTGATGAAAAATGGGAGCAAAAACAAAAGCGTTCATATTTTTGCTGAGTATAGTTATATACAAATGGAGCCTTGGGTGTGTAGGCTAACTCTAGTGCCCAAATGGAACCAAATGGACCTGTTAGAGATGTACACAATCAGAGTTACATGAATAGTGGTTTCAAGCCAGCGCAATCCGTAAAAAAAACCAGGGGGTGATTTGAATGCATTGGATTGAATGGGTGCGAATGGGACAAAAAAAATTGTCCCATTCGCCCATTCTGTCCCAAATGAAAGTCAGCCACGGGATTCTTTATCAGACGATGCGCTCGGACTAATAGATGGATTAGAGAATGAAATCTACATTTTGTTGTCTTCTGCGCCTTCGTCGTCTTTGGCGTGCGTTATTTCACGGCAAGAGAACAACATGCGCAACTTAATTGACAGTTTGACATGTTTGGCGTTGTTGTAACTTCTTTATGTTGTGGCCGATGGCCTCATCAACTTATCTTGGATAGTGCACTGGTACAACATGGTCAATTAAGAGGATAAATACCCGTACAGCAAGAAAGCCTTTGGGCTTGTTTGAATCAGTCCTTTTTGTAACTGGCGAAAAAAAAGGTATGCCCGTCATCAATGAGCCCGGATTTTATATGCATATTTTCTTTACAGCTTTCCTGAATAATAGTACAACAATAGTGATTGACACTCCCCCATCCATTGCTTATCTTGGTTTCTCCCAACCTTGTGCAGCCAGGCTTTCAGCCAGTAGCCTCGACACCCAGGCTTTCATTTTCGTTCGCCTTGTGTGAAAACGGAAAGCCTGGACTAACGTGTTACACGAAGTGGCCTTGAGGGGGGCGTCAACCTTCCGGGGTGGGGGTCGCTCTAAATGATGTGACGTAGAACAGCAGTGGACGGGCGCGGGAGGGGCCGGGGATGACGACACGTTAGTGAGATCAAATCAGAGCGCAGCTCATCTGCCGTGTGGATCCCACAGCACCCCGCCCCCCCAAGGCCAAAATCATTGAGGGCTAGACCAGGCTATAGGCCAGAGTCGCCCAACAGATGCCACAAGGAAACTCATTTGCATAATTGCCAGTCGGGCTTCCAGTCGGGCCGGGCTGTGTTGTACATAGTACATTGTAGGCTAAATAAAAATGAAAACGATGTAGCCCATGTCCTGCCCGCCGTTGGTACTGATTGCTTGTTTGTATAGCCCTTTGCAATTTGCACAAACAGTTCCAAAGCAGCCTACAGTGCTGTTCGCTGTGTGGATTAAATGTCATTCAACAATACCGGTAAGAATACACAAATGTTTGTGCGTCCGAGCACGTGGTGCGCTATTTATGATTAATCACGGATAGCGGCACACCTCGGGAGGCCAAAGTTTGCTGCGCAGACAATATTTGGTTTAAATACACGCATGGCACAGGAAGGTTATACATTTTACCAACATATGAACTTCTGAGAGGAACGTTCTCTACTGCTGGCAGGACACAGACAGGCATTTTCCCAAAGCCGAGCGCACATGCAGGCGCATGGTAGAACCTGGGTCATTCGTTAGTAGGCTATTGTAATTGTAATTGCGATTCTGTTCAAGTGTTTGATGTAGCCTATGGAAGGAGTTACATTATTGTGTTTTCTCTGTTCTGACTCAAAAAATAACACACAGATATTAAGGAATCTGCAATATTGGACGGATTAGAATTTAGAGACTCGTTAAGACTTAGCAGCGCGACAAGTCTTGCTGTGGTCCGTGTAGACAGCTTGTTACAGAAGGGGCAGGGGCAACCTCCCATTACACATGTAAAAGGGCCGGGGCGGAAGCCCCTTTTTAAATACGCGTGGACATATAGATGCTGGAGGTGTTGTGCATAGTGTGATGTGTGCAAACATTGTGGTTTGATAAGTGGCGAAAAGGTGAACGGATGAACCGGCAATCCGCTCTCGCATTATAGTAGCTAGATAGTAGCTAGACTAGATGTCATCTGCAACACAAACAAAGGACATACCACTTTCAGTCTGAAAGATCACAATAGTTAGGCCCTGTGAAATTGAGCTTGTCTCTAACACGCTCCTCGTCCTCACACCCACTCTCCAAATAAATCCCCTTCACGAAATTCCAAAGAGTTTTGATGCCATTAAGTATTTTTAATCATTTCCAAAGAAAAGTGTTCCCTACATCCGCATGCTGTTTGCCAGTCTCGACCGTGTTGCACCGGATGCCCCCCCCCCCCCCCCCCCCTCTTTTCTGGGGAAAATGATTAAAAATACTTAACGGCATCAGTGCTCTTTGAAGTTTGCTGTCATTTATCTGTGGGGTCTTCAGTTGCTGAAGGACCCCGCAGGGGACAGCGAAGATTTGAATTAAATTTATTACTTTTAACTTTCGCAGTTTCAAAGTGTCTGTGGGGGACTGAGACGGGCGAGGAAATAGAATATATACAGTATGTTTGTACGTTAAAGAGTGTAAACCTACATGTTCACAAGAAATGTATATCTATCATGGACAATGAATGGCCAGTTTTAAGTCTTTGTATAAACACAGATAAAAGGAGAGACATATTGTGATTTGTCAGGAAGGACTGTATGATGATATAGATGAGAAGAGCACCCAGCCCTCACATCACATGGGTCTGTTTTTTTTTAAATGCATTTCTCTCTTTTTAATGCATTTCCAGGTCTCTGATGTCCTGGACACTGGGCTCAATTAGGTACTTACTGAAA
>CM076970.1:2791074-2808574 GCA_039105355.1 Benthosema pterotum
CACACATTTGGTGTCACATTCCTCGATCCCATTCAGACAAGAAGCAATCTGAGAACCCATAGTCAAAAGATAAATGAAGAACAGTGTCCTCTTTTACTGTGAATGTAACGTTAGTCAACCATCTGTCTGGAGAGAGACTAGACAAGAAGCAATCTGTGAACTCGTAGTCAAAAGATAAATGAAAAACAGTGTCCCCATTCTGTGAATGTCTCAGGAGTGACTAGAGAAGAAGCAACAATTCATTAAAAATGACCAGAACACTCAAAGCAGGCAGTGGGCATTCATTCATCTGTTTTTTTCACTGACAAAACAGATCAGTTCCTCTCAAACTACAGGACATATCATGTTTGACCCCTGTAGAGCCTTGTTTTATTCTTTTAACAATATATTAATTGCAAACTAATAAAATATAAACTATTAAATCAATCAATATGGTTTTCAAGCAGTGGCAAAGTGGTAATTAAGTTAAGTCTACACAGAATCTAGACGATTTGTTATTTGGTATTATCAATACAACATGGAACTGTGGACAAAATTATATCTAGCTATATATGTTTTGTGTGAAAGAGGCTAAATGTCATCAAATTCTCGTCAGTGTGACAACTATGACACCCGACAAACCGACTGTGCCTCGGTCAGTTATTAGGAAACAAATCACCGGTTTGAACGAAGTTATCCTGCTTATTACATGGCTTACATCAGTGGTTTTCAACTAGTGTTCCGAGGACCACTAGTGGTCCTTGAGAGGGTTCCAGGTGGTCCCCAGGCTAATTGACAGAGAGTTGGTTAACCAGATGTAACTCTTTGAGAGCATAAACATGAAACCAAATAGACCTGCAACATAACCATGAAACCAAATGGACCCGCAAGTGTACAAATGCTTGAACTTTACTCAAAAAGTAAACTTTAGCATGCTACTAGTGCTGCTACCATGAGCCATTTATTCCACATTTTTTATATACAGAAAGCAATATTAATTAAAAAATGAACATTGTAAGTTGTTGGGTGCTTTCAATGCATCAATTTGCATTTCAACAATCCAACTACATTGATTGCTAATGTCAACACTGGGTGCCACCTGTCAGTGGAGCCTCCAGATTGAACATATCAGATACAGGTGATGGTATTCCTGTTGACACACCTCCTCCAGATTGAACATATCAGATACAGGTGATGGTATTCCTGTTGACACACCTCCTCCAGATTGAACATATCAGATACAGGTGATGGTATTCCTGTTGACACACCTCCTCCAGATTGAACATATCAGATACAGGTGATGGTATTCCTGTTGACACACCTCCTCCAGATTGAACATATCAGATACAGGTGATGGTATTCCTGTTGACACACCTCCTCCAGATTGAACATATCAAATACAGGTGATGGTATTCCTGTTGACACACCTCCTCCAGATTGAACATATCAGATACAGGTGATGGTATTCCTGTTGACACACCTCCTCCAGATTGAACATATCAGATACAGGTGATGGTATTCCTGTTGACACACCTCCTCCAGATTGAACATATCAAATACAGGTGATGGTATTCCTGTTGACACACCTCCTCCAGATTGAACATATCAAATACAGGTGATGGTATTCCTGTTGACGCACCTCCTCCAGTCACAGGTGTGCTGTGACACCTCAATGAACACCACTATGAACACCTTTGTTTTCTCATCAGCTCCTTTGAGTTGATGTGACTGAGTTAGACTGGTCTTACCTTCCAGGTATAAAGTATACATGCACACACTCCCACACATTAAACGCTGCTGTCTGTCACTGAGACATGTAGTATTACTCTCATCACGGATACTTGTGAGGTGATAACGATAACATTCCTGTCTGCTTTCTGCGTGCGTGAGTGTGTGCATGTGTCTGTGATACAGAGAGAGAGAGAGAGAGAGAGAGAGAGAAAGAGAGAGAGGCTGTTACAGGATGACTTTATCAGACCAGGCTTAAAGTCAGCCCAGTTAGAGCCCAGTCAGTGCTCACTTGTGGCCAGGCGTTCATTTTCAGGCCCGTTGAGAACGGAACAGAACACTTTTTATTACAATGTGTCAAAATGGAGTTAAGAGTCTTCAGTTGCTGTGTTTTAACATACAGTAGGAGTGTCTGGAGAGGAAACAAGTTTTGTTAGTGGAGAAAGAGAGAGAGAGTGTGAGTGAGTGTGTGCGTGTGTGTGAGAAAAGTGAAGAACAATAAGCATCCAACAGTGATGACTGTGAAGTGTGACTACAAAGTTGTAGTCACACACAGATCAGTGCAAATTAATACGAGAACATGAATTTGCCTGTTATAGATGAGCATGAGTTTGCTTTCCAATGAGGATGGAACATGAGGACACAGATCTGGTCCCGTCTTGATCACATATAGAGATGGTACTATATACTCCAAGCTGTGTGATGTATGGATATGTATGTGTGATGAATGTGCATCATAATATAATAACATAATGTAATATAAAGACAAAGTGTTTTGGCAAAGTTGGCCTTATAGTGGCGCTATAACAGGCCGTTTTGTGAAAGTTCTTTCATTCTAATAGACCACAGTCACCACACACTGTTCTGTTGGATCAACATTCTGATAGAGACCACACACTGTGTTCTGTTGGATCAACATTCTGATAGAGACCACACACTGTGTTCTGTTGGATCAACATTCTGATAGAGACCACACACTGTGTTCTGTTGGATCAACATTCTGATAGAGACCACACACTGTGTTCTGTTGGATCAACATTCTGATAGAGACCACACACTGTGTTCTGTTGGATCAACATTCTGATAGAGACCACACACTGTGTTCTGTTGGATCAACATTCTGATAGAGACCACACACTGTGTTCTGTTGGATCAACATTCTGATAGAGACCACACACTGCGTTCTGTTGGATCAACATTCTGATAGAGACCACACACTGTGTTCTGTTGGATCAACATTCTGATAGAGACCACACACTGTGTTCTGTTGGATCAACATTCTGATAGAGACCACGCACTGTGTTCTGTTGGATCAACATTCTGATAGAGACCACGCACTGTGTTCTGTTGGATCAACATTCTGATAGAGACCACACACTGTGTTCTGTTGGATCAACATTCTGATAGAGACCACACACTGTGTTCTGTTGGATGAACATTCTGATAGAGACCACACACTGACCCCCTATCCACCAAAACGACATTGACTCAGAACCAGGGTGCTTCCAAAATTTGGTGTTTTTTTGCAAAATGGCCGCAAACCGGCTGCATTTTCACCAGATTGAACCTTGGTTCAGCTGATGGCTTTATTGTATCTAAACACAAAAAGGAGCAGGATCTGTCAGACATACATATACGGTATCAAGGACGTTTCACAACACAAACAGATATAAACAGTAGGTTGTGATGTTACTGCAATAGATATTCTGGATTCTGGATGGACATGCACTCAGCTAACAGAATTCATTCATAAGTCATAATACAATTCAGTTATGAAGCTGCAGGCCACATAAAATGTATTCCTGAACCACACTTTGAACAACCTGCAGTCTAGAGTGTGTGAGGTGAGAACAGGAACAAGTTATCATGGTGTCACATCTTACCTATGACTTAGTTAATCATTGACCTGCACACTGACAGTATAATGTTGCTGCACTGGTTGCAGGTTAATGTATCACATGGTGTCATCATTCATAGGTTCTTGTCCAACAACTCCACCTCCAGTATGACAGAACTGTCAGTGTGTTGATTCACAGTCAACTGAAGCGTCAACGCCATTTTGGTTTTGCTACGTCGGATCAAAGCCTAAAGATTATTGCAGGGTAAGTGATTTTAAACCATTCACTATAGAAATAATGTCTCTAGTTTGGTGTTGAATAAATATTTCACCCATTAACATAACTTATTGAGACACAAAGAAACAGTGTTGTTGTTGGCAGCCATTTGTTTAGATTTAGTCAGTCTGGATGAAATGCTTATTCATATATTATGTTTCAGGTAAATGTTCTAATGCATAGACACAATCAACAACAGGGTTGTTTCCGCCAGGGAATAATGCATATTTTCCGATTTTAGTCATTTCTCTTCTCAATAGTTTTAGCGTAGTCTTAGTTGACATCTCAATGTTTTTAGCTTGTCAACGTTAGTCTTAGTGCTGACAAAATGGCGATGATGATGCATTCATTTTAGTTCTAGTTAGGCTTGATGAAAACAACACTGTAAAAGGAGATTTGTGTCTCCTACTAGAACCACTGCTTCTCATCAAAGACTGAATGTAATGTGAGCTTGTAGATCTGACACATTGTGACCTTGTAGATCTGACACATTGTGACCTTGTAGATCTGACACATTGTGAGCTTGTAGATCTGACACATTGTGATCTTGTAGATCTGACACATTGTGAGCTTATAGATCTGTGTGTGTGTGTGTGTGTGTGTGTGTGTGTGTGTGTGTGTGTGTGTGTGTGTGTGTGTGTGTGTGTGTGTGTGTGTGTGTGTGTGTGTGCGCGCACACACACGTGCACTGTCAGTATACTGTATGTAGTATACTGTTATGCTTGTCCGTTGGCATGTTCCAGCCTGTTGTGCACTAGAAGCAAGGCCTTTTCTATGTTCCTGTATTCATTCTGGCCTTTGGATTGGTTGATTCTTTCAAACTGGGTCAGGCACAGGCTGACCCAGTATAAGGCAAAGGAAACCATACAAGGCACAAACCTGCTCATCAGGAGTTAAAGGTTCAGTGTCTTCACTGCCATGGTGTTGTGGACTGTGAGCTGTACTGATGGAGAGTCTCAAAACTAACTTTTCTACACTTGGCTGCATGAGGTGGACACTGTTTGAGTGGTCACTTTATCACCTAAAACTGGAGTATGAATTAATGGCAAATGGTTTATATAAAGCATTATATAGCATTATAAATCAAGCAAATGAAGCAGCAGCTTTCAAACTCTGATTTCAAGATGGCCGCCGTCTGCAAAAGGTCAATTAGTACCCTATTGGCCTGAATATAAGACTATGCCTTTTTCCCAATGGAAATATCCTAAAAATGGAGTAGTCTTATATTCAGGGGCTATACTATTTGACATTCAATGTTCTTTTTTCTGTAAATAGGTCTTGAAAAATGAGGGTCGTCTTATAAACGAGTCGTCTTATATTCGGGACAATACGGTACTTCAGAGTGTTGCTCAAGACCGTTTACTGCTGTGTGTGTGTGTGTGTGTGTGTGTGTGTGTGTGTGTGTGTGTGTGTGTGTGTGTGTGTGTGTGTGTGTGTGTGTGTGTGTGTGTGTGTGTGTGTGTGTGTGTGTGTGTGTGAGAGACACATCGTAAAAACTATCCGATGAGACTGGGTTTACAGTAAACCATGTGACCACAGCAAAGGAAGATGGTTTGTAAACTATATGCTATTTTAATGGGATATAATTGTAATAATATTGACATAAAGTATGCAGATCCTTCTCTTTATAATGTATGTATCAGAGTTGTTCAGAGACTCAGTCTTATGGCATCAAAAGTGTAGTTTTACATTTATCAAAATGTGTTTTGTTGCTCCTGTCCTTATCAACCTGCTGGTTGCTATGACAACAACCCTCCTCCCTTCAATACATGTTTCCTTCACTGACCTTAAGGCTTATTACTCCACTTAAAAATACCACTATTTTTTTCTGTGTCCCACAGGAGGGTTGTGGACAGTTCAGAAACCTGTCTACCATGTACATCATCGTTGGGGAATCCAAGCTAATAGAAACTGCAGGCTTTCTATTCCTGGAAAGTTGCAATGCAAAGATTGTTCAAATGAAAGCCGTCATTCTCCCAATAATAAAAATATGACAAAAAAAAGGTTTAAAAAACATGTTTCAAACGGGTTTCTGAACTGTCCACAGCCCTCCTGTGAGACACAGAGTCAGTAGGGAAAATAATAGTGGTATTGTATCATGTATTTTACTATTACTATATTACTTTATCTTACCTTACCTTTATTAAGATAGGTTGAAAAGTGGAGTGGTCCTTTAAGGTGACCACTATTGTAATTGACAACATTTCTATCTGCAATGTATTTCTTTCAAATCCACAGTAGACATGTTGGAATCAGACACTTCATGTCTATGGTTGAAATGAGAGGTGAAGAGCACAGTTTGAAGTAAAAAATACAGTCAGCAAAGTAGTATAAAAAGGAAGAGGGGCTTTCACATAGCAAGACATTTTTAGGGTCATTTAGTTTCTGGTTTTGTTTTTGATCATAAGGATGAACTGTAGCTGTGAAGTGGTTGAATTGACTGATCTCACCAATTGTAGAATGTGGTCCACAGACAGCTGGTTCCAGGACCCTGTGCCCAGGACCATGCCAAAATAGTGTGTGTAAAATTGTAATTTATATACTGGTACTGCAAAAGAAATGGCATGTGGTTGTATACCACGCAGCATCCATAGTGAGTATTAGTGACTGGTGTGTAGGATGTGCAGATGCGTTTTTTGAGAGATAACAACAACAACAACAACAACAACAACAACAACAACTATGATCAGTTTGGTTTGTTAGGAGGAGAAATAGTAAACATGTCTTTATTGGTTCCTTATTGGTTGTAATTAATGTCTTCACGGTGCACCCCACAGGATCAAACAAAGCATCTTGGTTGGTTGCTTGGTTTTTGGTGTAGGCTATTGGCTGGTTGGTTGGTTGTACTGTATAGTAAATAGTTAATTAAAAAGCAATTTTGACATCTCATTTTTAGAAAATGCATATTTCACCTGCTCACACACACATTGCGCCCATGGCAGATTTTCCCAGGCCCAGGAAATAATTCATTCCTGCTACATCACTGCTCAGTAGTGTCTCTGGTATACCTCTGCCTCTACAAAAAGCCAAGGATCAGTGTCTTGTGAAGGGCAGTGTGTGGAGGGAGACTCTATGCATAGCACAGTGACAGCAGTGTTTAATGACTGTCATCTTGTGTATTGTGTCTTATGTATAGTGTAATTCTCTGAAGCAAACTGTATTTCAGTATCACTGATTATGAACAGTTGTTGCAGAACTGCAGATTTAATTACAAAAAGTGTCCTTCTGGGCACAGGTCTCCACCAGGTCAGGTTGTGGTCTCCTGGTGGCCCATGGAGAGGTCCAATGTGGCCCCAACATGATTGTGGCCCCTGGGCCCTGCCTGCTAATGGCCCTGCTATAGACAGCTTTGTGTCTGTCCAGGCATGGATTGTTGTCACTAATGGGCTAACAGTCTATTCAACTACTAGTTCCGATGTGGTTGGTTCCAATGTGGGTCTTGAGCCAAAATGAGTTTAACACCCTGCTCTAGAGATTCTGTATAATGATTTGGGTGATTTTCAGACAAAATCTGGATGAGAAATATGAAAAAAAATGTGTTATACAAAAAGCGGCTGGAGTTATAAAGGACAAACCTATAATGCTCTGGTGACCTTGTAGAATGGTTTTATCACATTGTAAAAACAATGTGATAAGAATGAATGATCAGATACAAAAGCTATAAAAAGCTGAAGTGAAAAATACAGGACAAAGTTTCATCCTTGTCCTCTAAGGATTCTGCATGCAATGTTTTATAGGTCAAAATGTGAAAATCTGCCTCATGGTGGCGCTATAACAGGCCATTCTAGAATATGCGGTAGCATCGACTGGATTATTGGTTGCATTTGAAAATAATCTGATTGGTTGAAACCATGCAAGACACCAACCTGCTCATCAAGAGTAATTAGGGGTTCAGTGTCTTGCTCAAGGACACCTCAACGACAACTCTATGGGAGCCTGGGATCGAACTGGAAACCTCACAGATCAGGCACTGTTACTTTTATCCATATAGTGTTGAGTGACATGTCTAATTGTATCATGAAGGCATTATGCCATGTGTTGTGGATGTAGCTGCATGAGGTGGTGGACACGGTTTGAGGTCACCTTATCACCTAAAAATGAAGTATGAATTAATGGTAAATAGTGCATTTATATAACAACCCTGCAGGGTTGAGTCATCAGGATATTGTTTTACTGAGGTCAAAATGGCTGCCGTCTGCAAACGGTCAAATAGAAGAGTGTTGCTCAAGACCATTTACTTTTTGCCCTTTGTAGCAATAAAATGGTTAACGTGTGTGTGTGTGTGTGTGTGTGTGTGTGTGTGTGTGTGTGTGTGTGTGTGTGTGTGTGTGTGTGTGTGGGTGACAAGATATAACTCTAACATTACATGGTGAATTTTCAGTAAACCATATATCCATCCGTATTACTTTGTATCTCTCTGCAAACTATTTTCTATTTTCATGGGAAGTAATACGCAATTATGTTGGCACAATGTATGCAGATCCTTCTCTTCTATATGTATCACTGCCTCAGAGCCTCAGCCTCAAAAGTGGACTATCTCCCACTGACCAAGACAATAGTAGGGTCAGAAAGTTTCTACAGAAAGTGAATGATTATGACAGTTACATTTTCATCATTTATCATTTAAACTTGGTTTTGTCTTTGTTCATGAGGGGGAAATAATTTTGAACCAGTGCCAGCCAAAACAAAGTCTGTGTAAAATTGCAATTTATCAACTGGTATTGCAAAAGAAATGGCATGTGGTTGTACAAGGCAGCATCCATAGTTGTGCAAGATAGACGTGCAAGACGTACAGATGTTTGCAGAGTTGTTGTTGAGAGTTAACATCAAAATAATAATAACAAATAAATGGCCCTCACAATAGTCACTTTGTTTTGTTTTGAGGAGGCGTTGACACAGTTAACATGTCTTTACTGGTTATTTATTGGGCGTTGTAATTAATCAAACCAAAGACCCTCTGCAACAGTTGAACTGAAACAATGGTGTTTATTTATGGTGTTATTTAGTTTTTTATTATTTTACAGTATAATGTCATCTGTTCTATTGACCTCTAAACTTTGAGGTCAAGATGGCCGCCATCTGCAAAAGGTCCATTAGGAGTGTTTCTCAAGACCCTTCAGTGCTGCTATAATACTGGTGTCCTCAGTGCTTAATTTGTAACTCGGGAGGTGCCGGAGCGCACCTCACGCACATGCACATGCATGTGCGCGCACCCGCGAACCAAAAAACGTGCGCAGAAAAGTCGATTTTTGGCAGAAGAATATTGTGTGTGTGCGTGCGTGCGTATGTGAGAGAGAGAGACGCACTATGGCACACTTTGTTCACTATAACAATAATGTCCCTTTGTTGAACACAACATTATTGTGGCCCCTGGGCCCTGCCTGCTAATGGCCCTGCTATAGACAGCTTTGTGTCTGTCCAGCCATGGATTGTTGTCACTGATGGGCTAACAGTCTATTCAACTACTAGTTCAGGTGTGGTTGGTTGCAATGTGGGTCTTGAGTCAAAATGAGTTTGACACCCTGCTCTAGAGATTTGGGTGATTTTCGGACAGAATCTGTATGAGAAATATGAAAAAAAAAAAAAAAAAATGAAAATCAGCTGGAGTTATGAAGGACAAACCTCCTATAATGCTCTTATAATACTGGTCCTTGTAGAATGGTTAACATGCATGGGTGGCACATTGTAAAAACAATGTGATAAGAATGAACGATCAGATATGACTAATATTTATTACTCTCATCATGCTCAGATCCTCTACATAAAAAGCTATAAAAAGCTGAAACAAAAATACAGGTCAAAGTTATTCCTTGTCCCCTAAGGAGCCTGTATGCAATGTTTTACAAGTGAAAATGTGAAAATCTGCCTCATGGTAGTGCTATAAAAGCCTGTTCTAGAAAACGTGGGGCAGAGGTTCATCGTTGGCATCCAGGGATTTGTGTGTAAAAAGTTTGGCATTGACTGGATTATTGGTTGTATATTTGAGAAGACTCTGATCACTATATTCATACACAGAGGAAACCATGCAAGGCACCAACCTGCTCATCAGGAGTTAGAGGTTCAGTGTCTTGCTCAAGGACACCTCAACAACAACTCTATGAGATCGAACTGGCATCATTAGTCAGACACTGTTACTTTTAGCCCTATACTGTAGTGTTGAGTGAAGACACTATGCCATGACGTTGTGGATGTAACCGTTGTTTTTGCCACACATTCTCAAACTAACTTTTATACACTTGGCTGCATGAGGTGAACGCTGATTGAGTGGTCACCTTATCAACTAAAACTATAGTATGTATTAATGGTAAACGGTGCATTTATATAACAACCATGCAGGGTTGATGTTTACTAGACATGAGCCTAGAGTCTGCGCCATTGTGGCGACAGGTGACTTGCGTTCAGGCCAATTTTTGTGCATTTTTTGGACACTTTGTAACACTGCGTCTTTCGTCATAGGCAATGTAATTTTGGACATACTAAGAGGAATTGTAATAGTTGTGAGTAACATGAAATGCTTACAAAAGATTATGATCATGAACAGGGAGGTATATAATGCAGCAGTAATGAGGATACATGGAATATGGATAGGGAAAGTGTATATAGGCAAAGGTCTGTGCAACATAAAGCCTAACAAAGAATAAAACATAGTTGGAACTGTTTGTATAGTGCGTTTGTGCCTTTACAATGTGGTGATAGTTGCACATGCACCATATGACATACACAGTCACACACATCAATGGTGGCATCGTATATGGGGCCCGTAAGTTGAGGGATACCTACAGTTGAGATAGTGATAGGAACCAAATGGGCCCTTGGGTCTGTAACTCAGTGTACAAATGGAATCAAATGGACCCGAGGTGTTGTACACAATCAGAGTTACACAATATACATTGAGGGTCACTGAAAGAGAATTGGCATTAAATGGGGTGTTTGTAGCCAAATTCATGTCAACTGGGGGTCCTTGCAATTAAAATGAACACTGCAAGAGCTTTAAAATGTTCTCTTATAGGGTCCATTGTGGGGGTCTGTGTAGCCTAATTGATGTTAAACTGGGGGTCCTTGCGATTAAAATGAAGACTGGGAGAGCTTTAAAATGCTCTCTTATAGGGTCCATTGGGGGTCCTTGGAATGTAAAAGTTTGTATGTTGTCATGAAATGTAGTTACTATCCAACTAAACTTATATATTGTTATGATTACTACTGCTATGCAAAGATATTCACGTGTGCTTGGAAGATGGAATGTCTAGTATACATTAGTGTACATGAAGACGCACACACACAGTCACACACCGCGCGCGTGGTTAATAATATTATGCATGCAATTAAAAAGAAACATTGTCGTTGTCCAGATGGACAGTCTAAATCAGGGGTAGGCAACCTTTTTGACATGAAGTGCCATGATTTTTTTCCTTGACACTCCGAGTGCCACAGTAAAAAAATGACTATAAATTCCCTTATAGTCAATAAATGCATTTTCACGGTCATCATCACATATTCAATGGCCATTTACTGCAGTTGTTATGAGTTATGTCATTATTAGGCCATATTTTATTTCTTATCAGAACAGGCAGACTGGTAGATATGTTTCTATCACAATAGATTGATCAATCAGACTTAAGGTGACCAAAACATCTGAGGGACAGAAGTATTACTTGAAAGGGACATTTAATTGCAGGGTAGCAACACATTATGGTGGGTATTAAAAATGCCTCATGTCATATATTTCCATACTTATTTATTCATGTTAGTATGTATTTCTCCTGTTATTTTAACAGGCTTAAAACCCATCTAGCATGAAAAGAGAAAGTGAGAAAACTTTATAACAGAAAACATAAGGGGGACAATTGGGACAATTGACCACTGTAGTCTGTCAGTCAAAATGTGGGACAGGGTCTCCATGCAAAGAAGGACTTCTGGTCACCCTGTGACTGTCCCACAGAAACGGGGACATCTGGTCACCCTCAAACTACCCCGCTTCGAGAGACACACACACACACACACACACACACACACACACACACACACACACACACACACACACACACACACACACACACACACACACACACACACACACACACACACACACACACACACACACACAAGCAGCAGCAGCAGCACACACAAGCTACCAGCTAGCCTCATGGCTAATAATATTCAACAGGCAGGGAGAGGGAGGCTAAAGTGAAGCCATACACCAGTCGAAACGCAATAATTTCACATGACGGGGGGTCCGCGGGACAGAAGGCATGCGTTGACCAGCAACCAGCCAGCCACCGACGCGACTTTTTACTGTTTGGGAGCAAAACAACTTGCTCCACTGTTCCGCGGCGTCCGCGCACGTGCACAGAGCAGAGGCACTGCAGATGCACTGACTGACTGGGCAGGGCAGCGCGCAGCACAGAAGTGTCAACACTGGGTCAGAGTCGCTCCGGTTGAATATCTCTCTAAATAATTCTAGGAATGTGTGTCTTTCTGTCTGTCTGTTACCTGCGCAAATGCACTGTGCAATGAGGATCACCCACACATGCCACGGTGCACGGACAGCCTCGATGAACCTCGCGTAGCACAGCCCTGTCATCCAGCACCAATGTGCGCTACTTACAAACACCTAACATTATACCAATCATTTTAATTTAATAGATCTGCATGAAAAGCTCATCACCGCGCAGATCACGTCACACGGACACACATTTATTTGTGGTCACAGTTTGTCGTGTAACACGGGATCAACTCACTTTGCGTTCTCTGTCCTCGCTGTTCCGCCTGCCACACGGCCACGGCATCCACTTCTCTCCAAACGGCCATGCCACGATGGTACACGCTACTACGGTCACCTACGACTTATTTCTACTACCGCTGCAATCTGCAACGCCTGGATATTCATTACACGTGGCGCGGCGGCCACGGCACCTTCTCCAAACTTATTTGCAAGTTTCAACTGCTCACTCGAACACCAACAAAGACAAAACCTCAGAAAGACTGTGTGTTCGCTCCGTATGCGCCCGTGTGTGTGTGTGTGTGTGTGTGTGTGTGTGTGTGTGTGTGTGTGTGTGCGCGCGCGCGATAACAGCGTTTGGTCTGGGAATGCAACAATTAACACCGATACGCTCACAACATCTTATGTTGCTATAGCCATGCGTTTCCTCAAGCCAGAGATAAACACTGCACATTGTACACGCACGCCAGGCCGTGTCACTGAGCATAGGCTACGTTCAACAGTATGAAGCCCTGAAACATGACTGTCCAGCGTCATGACAATCGATGCATGTTTACTTTATATCGGTGCATGTCAAACTGGGTTTCCCTCAGGTATTCTTATATATTGGTTCGAATAACCTTCAGGGTTTAATGCAATTCTATAATATCTATATTATATTCTATATTATAAGGTCTATAACATTCATTTAGTGCCCAAGTTCAACACAACCTTTCAACATCAACAATTTCCTCCCAATCATCTGTCATCTATACATAATTTCCAAATCATATTACACAACGGGTATAGGACTAGTTTATTAAATTAATGAATAATCGCGGCCGTTGCGATTTGCTAATGACATGGTTTCAAATCGCAATTTCGGCTTGAAGCCTTAGATAACTTTATTTTATAATAGACCAGTGGGATTTGTGATAAAAGTGATTGTTGGAGGCATTTGGGGGTAAAAGTGGGGAACCAGTCCATTTTACACAATTCAAGGGTGCTGAATCCGAAAAAAATGGTTACCAAGCAAAATTTTGAGTCCTTACCCCCCAAATCCAAGATTTTGGGGGGTAACCAAAGGTTTTTCAGACATAACTTGAAATGCATTGATTTTACGCCCCATAAGTGTATTGTACGGTTCTTGAGATACAGCATATAGGTACTTTCACAGATTGAGGAGAGCAGGACATCTGTAACACTGATTCTTAAGTCCACCAAATGGTGATACAGGCGTGAAAATTGGTACACACACTCCTCAAACCCAACTATTTCCAAAAGTACTGCGTGTCCTGCAAAATTCCAAAATGGCAGCCACCAAAATCCAAGATGTCTGTCCAAAAATGTGGTTTTTCATTAATAACTCGAATAACTTTAAGCCCCATACATGTATTGAACGTTAATATAAAGTTGGGCATTACGGACATTTTGATACCAAGTACATGTCTGTATGCACTACGGTTCTTGAGTTACAGCATATAGGTAGTGATGAGGAACCATAAGGGCAACATTTTGGCACGTTTGACTCTTTTACTCAAAGATCCCTTTATCATCATGTCAACCATTTTCAGGAAACGGACCTACATCTGTCCGCTATCATAAACCACTTCAAGTTCTTTGATTGATGAAACGGGTCGGGAGTTATTAAACCGAACGTGAATGCTGTTTCAGTGTTAAATTTGCTGCGTATATTTTGCAAAGATAAGCCACCCAGAAATGTCTGTCTGTGCATCATCACACTGAGTCTGTCCTTCACAATAAGAGTAAATGTGAACCGGACGCACCAAGTGTAGCATGTGTCATACAGTAATGGTATAATATGCTAATAAGTGTAATATGCAATAGTGTCATAGGATAATATGTGTAATAGTGCAATATATGTGCATTAGGATAATAGTGTAATATATGCAATAGTGTAATAGGGATAATAGTGTAATAGTGTAATATATGTGCAATAGGCCAATAGTGTATTATATACAATAATGTCATAGTGTAATAGGTACAGTAGGCTAATATGTGTAATAGTGTAGTACATGGAATAATGTCATAGGCTAATATGTGTAATAGTGAAATACATGTGCATTAGGGTAATAGTGTAATATATGCAATAGTGTAATAGGGCTAATAGTGTAATATATGTGCAATAGGCTAATAGTGTATTATATACAATAATGTCATAGTGTAATAAGTACAGTAGGCTAATATGTGTAATAGTGTGGTACATGGAATAATGTCATAGGCTAATATGTGTAATAGTGAAATGCATGTGCATTAGGGTGATAGTGTAATATATGCAATAGTGTAATAGGGCTAATAGTGTAATATATGTGCAATAGGCTAATAGTGTATTATATACAATAATGTCATAGTGTAATAAGTACAGTAGGCTAATATGTGTAATAGTGTAGTACATGGAATAATGTCATAGGCTAATATGTGTAATAGTGAAATACATGTGCATTAGGGTGATAGTGTAATATATGCAATAGTGTAATAGGGCTAATAGTGTCATAGTGTAATATATGTGCAATAGGGTAATGTTGTAATATATGTAATTGTGTTCTAGAGCAATATGTGTAATAGTGTAATTAAACTATACCACTATTGCATATATTACAACATTACCCTAATGCACAAATATTGCACTATTACACATATTACCCTATGATTAGCCTACTGTACTTATTACAATATGACATTGTAGATAATACACTATTAGCCTATGGCGCATATATTACACGATTACACTATTGCATATATTACACTATCACCCTAATGCACATGCATTGCACTATTACACATATTAGCCTACGACACTATTCCATGTATTACACTATTACACATATTAGCCTACTGTACTTATTACACTATGACATTATTGTATATGAATACACTATTAGCCTATTGCACATATATTACACTATTACACTATTAGCCCTATTACACTATTGCATATATTACACTTTCACCCCAATGCACATGTATTGCACTATTACACATATTAGCCTATGACACTATTCCATGTATTACACTATTACACATATTAGTCTGCTGTACTTATTACACTATGGCGTTATTGTATATAATACACTGCTAGCCTATTGCACATATATTACACTATTAGCCCTATTACACTATTGCATATATTACACTTTCACCCCAATGCACATGTATTGCACTATTACACATATTAGCCTATGACACTATTCCATGTATTACACTATTACACATATTAGCCTACTGTACTTATTACACTATGACATTATTGTATATGAATACACTATTAGCCTATTGCACATATATTACACTATTACACTATTAGACCTATTACACTATTGCATATATTACACTTTCACCCCAATGCACATGTATTGCACTATTACACATATTAGCCTATGATACTATTCCATGTATTACACATATTAGCCTACTGTACTTATTACGCTATGACGTTATTGTATATAATACACTATTAGCCTATTGCACATACTGTATATTACACTATTACACTATATTGCACTATTACACTATTGGCCTATTGTACATATATTATGCTATTACACGTATTAGCCTATTACACTATTACACAGCATACTTACTTACAGCATACCATTACTATATGGCACATGCGACACTTGGTGCGTCCGGTTCACATGTACTCTTATTGTGAAGGACAGACTCAGTGTGATGCACAGACAGACATTTCTGGGTGGCTTATCTTTGCAAAATATACGCAGCAAATTTAACACTAAAACAGCATTCACGTTCGGTTTGATAACTCCCGACCCGTTTCATCAATTTAAAAACTTGAAGTGGTTTATGATAGCGGACAGATGTAGGTCCGTTTCCTGAAAATGGTTGACATGATGATAAAGGGATCTTTGAGTAAAAGAGTCAAACGTGCCAAAATGTTACCATTATAGTTCCTCATCACTACCGATATGTTGTAACTCAAGAACCGTAGTACATACAGACATGTACTTGGTATCAAAATGTCCGTGATAACCAGTGTTGTGAATAACGCCCTTACAAGTAACGCCCTTACAGTAAGGGATTACTTTTTTCAGTAACTTCTAACGTAACTCCTTACATTTCTCAAATCCATAAGGCCGTTATGATTAGTGTCCCATCGTTACTGTCGTTACTCCGCGGCGGCGGCAGGACGCGCTGCACTGTGTGTTGTCTGTCTTCTTCAGCTCGCTTCTTCACAGTCTAACATAGAGTATATTGAATAGAGAAGGCACCGGACGAAAGTCCCCTTCTCATCCACTTGCATTAATTTTGGATGCCTGATCTAGTATTTATATATCTATGTGACTAACGTGATGCCGTCCACCACGTCACAGAAAAGGTCATTGATTGGCTAACACGGCGCCACATGGCAGTATAAGCCAATCAGAGCCAGTCTTATTCGTCAAGCATCTAGTAGAAGAGTTGCGACATTGAGGGGGCAGAAAACAAAGCGTATGATCCCATTGACTTAGATGCATTTGGTAACCTCGGTTGTCCCAATTGGAAGAGTATATATAGATGAGCCGCCATTGAAGTGGCCCCATGAAGTGAACTGAGTTTTCGCGTAATTAAAGGCTCTGGCCTCTAAGCACACACATACACAAAGCTGTGTTGTTGCTGCGCACACACACTCACACTCGCTGCGGTAAAATAATAATAATAAAACATACGCTCTCAAAGTTAACGCAATGACACGACGACGGCAGCGTGGCTGGAGCCTTTGCAGCGCGGAAATATAAACATTATTTTACATTCTTGCTGGTAAAGCAGGGGTTTTCAACAGTTGGTCCTCAGGCTAAATGATGGAAAGTTGGTTAACCAGACGTAACTGATAGTGTAAACATGGATCTGTATGTTTGACTGTTTCGTTTTTGAAATCCAGCCTGATATTGTGGACAAAAGAAATCTTTAGTTTTGGGGTCTGTGGGGCCAAAATGTCCTCAAATTGTGGTCCATGGCTCAAATG
>CM076970.1:2813574-2826074 GCA_039105355.1 Benthosema pterotum
TGCCTTCACCTGGGGTGAGTCTTGGAAGCCCTCCGATGGTAATATAAGCTGCCTATGGGTGGATGTATTCCACAATACAGCCACGGAAAATAACAAACGAGCCGATGCGATATCATGCCGTCTTGACGAAGCAGCAGCAGCGCGCGCACGCACACACACGCACACACACACACGCACACACACACACACTGCGCTGCACAATGCTTTGTGAGAGCGAGAGAGAGAGAGGGAGAGAGGCGCGCCGCGGGCGCTCATCACCACCGCGCTTCTGTGTGAAGTGAAGAAATGAGTGAGGTTGTAACTTTATGAACTTTATGCGAAAATATGCGGCGATTGTGAAATCACGCGATGCCAGCATAATGCGCATATTTTGCGTGGACATGTGCAAAATACGTAAAATATGCGTGAATTGCGCGCCCTTTTACAAATAAATTGATGGCCGCATAATGCGCGCCTTTTGGTTGATTATGCAATGGATTCTGCGGTCGCATAATCTGGAGGGCCTAAATAAGGGAACAATGGCAAGACCACCAGGGATTGTTTGAAAGGTAATAAGGCCACACCTATACATAATGTAACCTATACCAAAGGTAACCTATACCAATAACAACTTTAGTGTGGGAATGCCTCTTCCCCAATGCTAGAAGTCCAAATTATGTGTAATGCCATGAGACAAAAAATCGAGCCCACCCTGTTTGATTTTGGGGGCACGGTGGCACAGTGGTTAGTCTCTAGCCTCACAGCTAAAAGGTCCTGGGTTTGATTCCTGATAGGGACGCTGCTGGGGGGGTGGCGGTGTGTCTCCTCCTCCGCGTCATCAGTGCCCATACCCGAGGCGGGGTTGGTGAAAGGGCCTTTCTGTGTGGAGTTTGCATGTTCTCCACGTGTCCCCTAGGGTAGATACCCTCACAAAAACATGCAGTAATCCTGGACTCTAAACTGCCTCCCCCTGGCCAGCCGGGGCGCCTGATGGAGGGGACAGGAACTGGTTGGAATAACATGTTCCTTCCACGCGCTACGTCCAACCAGGGAAACTCCCCCTGTCAGGTGAAAAGAGGTGGCGCAACTCCTCATGCCTTGAAGGAATATCGTGGAATAAAAAAAAGGTTGATTTTGAGTTATATGTCGACTCTACCTCCCATATCTATTGTTGAATTGCTTGTTATGCTTCTGAGCGGATTGATTGATTGATTGATTGATTGATTGATTGATTGATTGATTGATTGATTGATTGATTGATTGATCAATTGATCGATTGATTCAGCTTGTATAATAGAGATTTCAAAGAAATAAAAGTAAATGAAAGTGTTCTATGAGGATAAAACTAGAAACTGCAGAAACCAGAGTGCTGAATATCTTATTTTCTTAAATGATTTTGAATTGTGTTATTTTGTATTATTCATGTGATAATTTGTATGATACCAGAAGTGTCCACCACAGATCAGAGTCTTCAACAGCCAGCTGTGTGTCTATGAAGAGTGACACTTCTAAAGGAGAACCTCCTGACCTCAGTAATGAACCTGGACCTCCACACAGGTATGCAAATCCTCCTGTACAATATAAACAACTCTATAATACGACTTCACAATATCATCCTGAGTACACGCTAATTAATTACTAAAATAATAGTCAGTATTTCATCAAGGTGTATCCTCCGTGTCCAATAGATACTATATGGTTATTATAACTAGACAACAATGCAGTCTTTTTTTATTCATGTGATTTGTATGATTCCAGAAGTGTTCCCCACAGATCAGAGTCTCCGACAGCCAGCTGTGTGTCTATGAAGAGTGACTGGTCTAAAGGAGAACCTCCTGACCTCAGTAATGAACCTGGACCTCCAGATACACAGTATGTGGATCATGTACTGTATATACACACACCACTATGATATGGCAACACAGACAGGTACATGCTAATTAGTAAAGCACAAGTGATCATGTCCTGATGGCATATCTTCCCTCCGTGTTCATGTTCATATGTCACCTTGTTAAGGTGACTATGTGTTAAACATACAGAAGATAAGCCAATCATAGTATATAACCACATTTATCTGAACTATAAAGGTGTTTTCAGACACAAAGTCAGACCCAAGCTGCACTATAGAGACTGACTGCTTGAGTACATGATGTCATGTCTATGAAATAGCAATGGCCGAAGATTTTTGTCACATCTACACCGTACACAAGTCACCTGCTGCCCATAAATGTACTACTTTACTTATTGTTATTTTCATCAAATTTTGTCTTCTCTCAGCCACTATTCACTATGCTGACACATTTATTTACAGCTGAAGGTGTGGTTATGGGAGTATTTGTCTCCTAAGTGGTTCATTTCGTCAAATATTTTTGGGAAATAGATTGTGGATTTTAAAATCACCCAAAGCATGCCAAATCTGTTTGTGACTGAGTGACTGCAGCCACGTAATATGTCTCTTATAGACATATCTTGCTTAGACTTTAGCAGATGTACGCTCACTGTCATTTCTCTGTGTCCATTTATATAGTGTAATGGTATAGTCAAAGACATTATTTGGTTTGTGCCAGGCTGTCAGGCATTGAGGCATTACGTGCATATTCGGTTTTATCAGCATCTGGACTCTTTTCACATGAAACAGCACAGAAAAAATGAATCAGCAATTATGATCCATTCCATTCCAGGTACAATACAATACAAGAGGTATGTTATGAAAAAGTGCTGGCACTGAGAGTGTTAACACCTCAGTGCCAGGACTTTTTCATATTTTTTTAGGTAGCTAGTGCCAGCGATTTTCATCTAAAAGTCATATTTCATATTTCGGTCCTTGTTTCCCGTCGGACAAGTTAGTTGGCGACACACTTCTGGTTCCGGGTTGATCAGTATCTTTGTTTTTTCCATTCTGAATGGAATATGCGATCGCTGCTCGCTGCTGTTATCATTGGGATCGTATCAAACCAGCGACGGTAAGCGACGTAGAGTGAAGTAGCTCAACCTAAGCGGCATCGGTCATAACTATTATTTGATAATGATAAGCCTGACGTAGCTCTACTTCAAGGGCACGTAAACTGTTAATATTAACCTTAAACCAGTAGCCTAAATGCAGCTCGTAATACAAAATAACGACAAAACCATCAATATCTACTACTTTCTCACGGCATTAATGAATAAACACACACACACTGCACGCAAAGCTGTCTGTTAATTGAGTTGTGCGCATACACTTAAACACCACACAGTGCACACACACTGCCTAACCAAAAATCAATCCGCTATATATCTTAATTTAGGCTTAAACTACAAAATAAATAAGTTCTATAAGACCATATTTTTCTTGTATTGATTAATCACACAAACAGTACTGCCTAATGTGCCTAATAGCTATCGGTGACAAACAATAACCAACAATCCACAATCTCACAAAATGAGAAACTTACCACATAACCAAATAAAGTAATGCAACAATGCCACATGCCTTAGATTTTAAAAATGCAGAACGGTGGGCTTTAAGTCTTCCTTCATGGCAGAGAAGGTCCTCACGGCTTCTTCCATATTTAGCCATGCATGCATTCACAAGGCCCATTTGTGCACCGATTGTTAATTCAGCTTCATATATAAACGCAGCAGATGCGGTTGCAACACATCCTTTCGCTGAATACAGTTTCATAGACACAGCTTGATAATGTGTGTGGATTACACAACACTTGAAATGTAAGAAATAGCTGAGAATTAGCCAAGTTATGATTCATCAAAAACTTCTTGGCAGCTATAATTCTATTATATATTAATCTTTGCAATTTGCTTTACAACTTTTCACAGACTTGCGCTCGAGGCATGCCGTGTGCAAAATTGATATTTGGTGATCATCGCACATCACTAGCCGTTAAGTGTTATGAACCAACGTAGGACTAGGCATAATGGGGATCTTTTAAAAAGCCAATAGCAAGACGACCATGGATTGGTTGACCCAATGCATGATGTAACCGGTCACAGAGGTATTTCAGGGATTTAGAATGGTGACCAAATTAACAACTTTAGTGTGGGAACGCTTGTTCCCCAATGCTATATCAAATTATGTAATTGGTTGTGAAAGTAAAATCGGGTCCACTGTGTAAATTCTAACAAGAAAAAAATACAGGTGCACTTTCTCATCTGAGCCAGTCATGCATCTTTTATTTTGGAGTGCTGCTGTTTCCATTTTGTTTTTGAGTTATATGTTGAATCTACCTCTCATATCTATTACTGAATTGCTAGTTGTTATGCTTCCATGATCTACAACGTATGTTGCGAGCCGATGTTGTTTTCTATGTTGTGAGACTGGAGAAACACTGATTATCTTATACTAGATATATAATGAATACTTTTGAAAATGTGTTATTTTGTATATTCATGTGATAATTCCAACAATACCTGTATGTTTCCAGAAGTGTGTACCACAGATCAGAGTCTCCAACAGCCAGTTGTGTGTCTATGAAGAGTGACACGTCTAAAGGAGAACCTCCTGACCTCAGTAATGAACCTGGACCTCCAGATACACAGTATGTCAATCTTCCTATACAATAATATTGTATTCATAATAGTATTAATATGTCAGCGATGAACACACACACGCACACGCACACACACACACTACTGTATATTGCATGTATTTATGAGTATTTGAATAATGATTATTTACTGATTACTGATCCACAGAGAGAGATGTGCTGTGACTGACACTAAGCTGACATCCAGACCACTAATCATCAGTGGACACAGTAAGAATGTGCACACATTGAAAATGACAGAAATTATTTCCAGACTAAAGCACTTTGCACACTGGTGCATTTTTTGGATGAATATCGGATCCGGAATACACACACACACACACACACACACACACACACACACACACACACACACACACACACACACACACACACACACACACACACACACACACACACACACGCACACACACACACACAAAAAAACATCCACAACAAAACATCCCCCTAAATACACCGGCTGAGTATTATAGTGTAATACGTATTATTTCAACGCTTTTCCCACAAATTAGCAGAATGTAATTCAGAGCGAAACGGAACAGAGCAGCTGTATTGATGAGGACTTTTGGTCCTGTCCCGTTTGGAGAAGAGAGAAAGGACGAAAAAATAGCATAGTGGGTTCATCCTATCCTCACCTCACAATAAGGATAGGAAGGGTCATTTCAGACCTTTTATACAGTAAGAAGCAAATTCAGAACTGCTTTGAGGATGATCAGTGAGTGACCCTCCAACTCAAGACTGTATCTCTGCAGCATACCACATGCACGCACACACACTTACACACACACGCACACTTACACACACACACACACACACACACACACACACACACTCAAATGTATTAGAAAAGTGTCGCCTCTGTCCACTGAATCTCCAGGGTATTCACTTCGGGTCAGAAATCTGGATAGTATACAATAAAAACATGAAAAAAAAACATATTAAAAACATTAATAATCAGCCTAAAATCTTTTTTATACAGTTGTGATTTTCAGCCGTTCTGTGCAAGCGTGATTGACGTGATTATTTTTTTGCTCCAGATTGTGTATGCAGTTTCCATCCCAAAAAATGCATTAGTGTGCAACAAAGTTAAAGATTCAAATTAATCTGTATCAATTATATCTAAGAGAAAATAATGAAGCTAAGTAATTATCAACTCCACAACTGGACAAAAAATGACCCTGTGTTTGGCAGTTTTTCTTAACAAATTGCATGCATTCTTGCAGGCTTTGAAAGTAATGTTTGCTGCAAACATGTAAAGTTATACATTTACTTGAACATTTTTCTTCTCATTTAGATGTCAGTGTGCAGGATAATTATAGGGTCAGTTTGATCAGTCTGGATGCAGTGAAAGACAACGTGACAGAAGAGTCCGTCACCAACACCTACTCAGAGCTCTACATCTCAGTGGGACAGAGTGAAGGGGTTAATAGGCAACATGAGGTGATACAGCTTGAGAGAACCTCCAACATGAAGACCTTCCATGATGAACCAATCAACTGCAGTAAAATCTTTAAGATCATCCTCCCTGGCAGAAAGAAGCCCATCAGAACAGTTCTGACCAATGGCATCGCTGGCATCGGAAAAACATTCTCTGCCCGCAAGTTCACTCTGGACTGGGCAAGAGGTTTGGAGAATCAAGACATAGATCTCTTGCTTCCCTTTTCATTCCGGGAGCTGAACCTGGTCAGAGATAAGCAGTACAGTCTTCTCAACCTGATCCATGATTTCCACCCAACATTAAAGAAGGTCACAGCAGAGCATCTTGCTGCCTGGAAGGTTGCCTTTATCTTTGATGGTCTCGATGAAAGCAGGTTTTCATTGCAATTTGACAAAAAGAAAAAACAAAGAAAAGACATCTCAGATATCACAGTGACATCATCGGTGGATGATCTGTTGACAAACCTCATCAAGGGGAATCTGCTCCCCTCAGCCCTCCTCTGGATAACCACCAGACCTGCAGCAGCCAATCAGATCCCTCCTGAATGTGTTGACATGGTGACAGAAGTGCGAGGGTTCACAGACCCCCAGAAGGAGAAGTACTTCAGGAAGAGATTCAGTGAAGAGAAGCTTGCTGACAGAGTCCTCTCACACTTGAAGACATCAAGGAGCCTCCACATCATGTGTTACATCCCACTCTTCTGTTGGATCATTGCTACTGTTCTGCTGGACATGTTGAGGACACACACCATGATAGGACAGCTGCCCAAGACCCTGACTGAGATGTGCTGCCACTTCCTGTTGGTTCAGACAAACAGGAAGAAGCAGAAGTATGATGAGACTAATGAGGTGAAAAAAGAAAAAAATGTGCCTCAACAGCAACTCACAGAGACTGATAGGGAAGTTCTTCTGAAGCTGGGCAGGCTGGCATTTGAACATCTGAAGAAAGGTAGCATTGTGTTCTACCAAGAAGACCTGGAAGAGTGTGGTCTTGATGTGAAAGACGCCTCACTGTACTCAGGAGTGTGCACACAGATCTTCAAAAGAGAGAGTGTGCTGTTCCAGAGAACTGTCTACAGCTTTGTTCATCTGAGCATCCAGGAGTTTCTGGCTGCAGTCTACCTGTTCCACTGTTTCAATGTGAAGAATGTAAAGGTACTAGATGCATTCCTGGGAAATAACTATTACTACAGATACAGTAAACGCTCCCTCTCGGACTTCCTGAAAGCGGCTTTGAAAAAATCCCTGGAGAGTAAAAATGGACACCTGGACCTCTTTGTTCGCTTCCTTCATGGTCTCTCACTGGAGTCCAACCAGAGTCTGTTAGGAGGCCTTCTGGGTCAGACACAGATCAGTACAGAGGAGATCCAAAAAGCCATCCAGAACCTGAAGGAGATGAGCAAAAGTTCTTATGACTCTCCAGACAGATGTATCAACATCTTCCACTGTTTGATGGAGATGAACGACTACTCATTACATCAGGAGATCCAACAGTACATGAAGTCAAAGAACAGACTGTCTGAGATGCAGTGTTCAGCTATCGCTATCATGCTGCTGATATCAGACCTTCTGGAAGAGTTGGACCTGGACAAATACAACACATCAGATGAGGGGCGATATAGGCTGATCCCAGCTGTGAAGAACTGCAAAAAGGCTCGGTTAGTAGTTAAGACATTGTTGATTCCCAATTGATAGCTGCTAAAATGAATACATTTAAAAAGAAAAACATTATACACTTTTTACACAATATTGCGTGAAATCAAATAAACGCCTTCACACCTATACTGATTCATGATTCATGATTTTATATCAATTTGATTCCACACTCAGTTCTCATAAATACTCTACATGGAATTGTACAGTGAATTCTTACGAGTGAACTCTTATTTAATCTGCATTTACAGACTTGCTGGCTGTAAACTCAGAAAGACAGACGTTGAAGTTGTGTGTTCAGCTCTCAGCTCTAATCCTTCCCATTTGAGAGAATTGGACCTCAGTGAAAACGACCTGCAGGACTCAGGACTAGTGGAGCTGCTCTGTGCTTCACTGAAGAGCCCACACTGTACACTGGAAGTTCTAAAGTAAGATACATTTACAGATACATTGTATTCATTTATTTATGTAACGCAATCCTTTGTGTTTGATGTTTACATTACCCCAAACATGTTTCAAAGCTTAGTAACACTTTGAGGCGAATGCATTGGCTATTTCGGCATATAATTGAGTTCCTAATGATTGAGGAGCTTGTAGATTGCGAGACGTTGTAGCTACATTGCAGTAATCAAGCTTTAATATGAAAATAATTTATATTGATATTACGGAAGAAAGAGGCAATGTAGCATAGTAAAAAAATAGCTCAGTGAGGCATTGTGAGCTTGTAGTTGTGGATGCAGTGAGTGTGTGTGTGTGTGTGTGTGTGTGTGTGTGTGTGTGTGTGTGTGTGTGTGTGTGTGTGTGTGTGTGTGTGTGTGTGTGTGTGTGTGTGTGTGCGTGCGTGCGTGTGTGTGTTTTGGGTATAAAGAAGTATTACAGGGCAAAATGTATGCTTTAGTTTGGTAGTTTGATAATTGTGAACGCAGTGATCACGAACACACTTTAGCCTATACTAAGCCAGGCAGAAATATGTAAATAATATTATGAGGTTAGTTTTATGGTTAGGTTATGTTTAGGTATTGTTTTAGTTTTACTGGGATTAAAGAGGCTGCACTTGTGAATTTGATATTCTTAACCTCCACAGTTTACATTTATTTACACCCCAAAAAGTCTGTTTACACTCTTTGAGAAATCAGTGATTTTCAGAATGGGTGTGTCTGAATGGTCCCTCTCTCAGAATGTTTCCTATAATGTGATGTCATATTCAGACACATTTAAACAGCCCTTATTGATGTGCATGTGTCCCCACATACTCCCACTGTGGTTCACTGAGACTGAGGGATAAGTGGTGAGGAGGACAGGGGGTGAGGGTGCTGCTGACATGTGGATATTTGTGGTACTGCAGCTGAAATGGCTTGGTATAGCATCATGAGAGGGGATGAACATCAATGAGCTGATGATGTGAGGAACTGCAAAAAAGGTGTGTGTGTGTGTGTGTGTGTGTGTGTGTGTGTGTGTGTGTGTGTGTGTGTGTGTGTGTGTGTGTGTGTGTGTGTGTGTGTGTGTGTGTGTGTGTGTGTTGTGCGTGGCTCCCTGTGCAAGCAAGACAGTATGAACATTAATGCAGTGAACACAATTAGCTCTTCGCTAAGTCCCACCCCAACCCGTTCTTGGCGAATAGCGCATTAGCGACGGTTACTTAGCAACAGAGATTGGACAAGCTTTCAATGGTGGTCAAAATGGTTAAAGGTGTGCGGGGAGCTCCTGGCTGCTGCTGCTGCAGCCAGGAGCAGAAACTCTGTCACAGAGTTTCTACCCTACTAGCAAAACGAGTGTACTCTATTTACAGTATTGCAGTATTTGCTGTAGCTGTGTGACCTCAGAAAGATGAAACTCTGATCCATAGCCTATATCTGTATGTAGAACTATTCAGAGCCTAGTATACATAGCGTTATGCAAACTCTGTTCACTTCATGGGGTCAGTCCAATGGAGGCTCTTCTACATAGATTTCTATTAAGAAAGGGGACAACAAATGGGCACAAGTCTTGGACTGGAAGTTGAAGAAAAGCATTGGACTCAGGCAACAGCCCAGTTTTAATGATCTTAAATCGCTTTATTTTAGATCCTTTTTAGTAATAGTAAGACATAAACATTAAGGATACAACACTTGAAAACAACTTTTCACAACTTCAGTTTGTCCCTATTCAAGCTGTATGAACGGCGCTCGAGCGCTCAGTTTCTGACCCCTTAATGTCGCAATTATGACATTGGATGGCATTCGCTATAGAGTTTATGGACATGAATGAACTATCTATGCCGTATCTGACTGCGCAAACGGCGACACTGTACATTATCTACATACCCTGGTAGGCTCGTGTGTTGATAATGTATGCCTGCCTGCCCCATTTAGCCTACCTTTTCCGACTGTAGTGACAATCAATAGGTATTCTTTTTCTGCTCTTTTTGCTTTGGCCACCACCACAGAGGACACAGGAACCGCTTTTATTTTCGCCCTCCTTGGCTTATGCCATTGTTGTGGCAAACTTGTACACGATGCTCTTATTGTGCTTTCCACTTGAGCGATCATAACATGTGTTTATTAACCCCACGACGTGGGAACAATATCCCGGAGCGCTACAAACAAAGGGAAACAGGATGATTCTTCAAGGGGCTAAAACACATTATGTAGCGAAAAATAAAGGATGTCATGAATGAACCATACCTTAAAATGTGACTAGGGCATTGTATTGACTTCCCTGCAATGCAAGAGCACTGTTGTTCCGTTATATGGTTATCTTTATTCATGAATGGACAACACATGAGGAGGCTGCGTTTTGCATTGCGAGCGGTAGCATTTCGCTTCTATTTGGATTTCATTGTCTTTGCTGAGAGGCAACATGCGATCTGGTGGATGTATTTCTCGAAACCATATTGTAATAATAATAAATAAATAAATAAATAAATAAATAAATAAATAAATAAATAAATAAATAAATAAATAAATAAATAAATAAATAAATAAATAAATAAATAAATAAATAAATAAATAAATTGTAATAAACCCTTTTGACGTTTTGACTGTTAGTACTCCAGAAGTTGGAAATTATTTCTCTTCCACGGACACGGAAGTGTATTCCTCCATTGAATAGGTGAACGGGAGGTTCAAGCTTGTCTATTCTCCGTTGCTTAGTAACTTACGCTAACGTGGTATTGGCCAAGAACGGGCTGGGGTGGGATTTAGCAAAGAGCTAATTACCCATTAATGTGAATAGCAGGGAGCCAATGGTGGGGAGATTCCCACTTCAATTATAATGTATATTTTCACCTTATGTTTCAGACTGGTTCACTGCTACCTGTCAGAGAGAAGCAGTGAAGCTCTGGCCTCAGCTGTAAGCTCTAATCCCTCCCTAAGAGAGTTGGACCTGAGCCTCAACATGGTGAATGATTCAGTCCTGGAGAACTGCAAGTGAGTAGACTTGGGCTGTGTCCATGTTGGACAGTGCAGTGTTTACCTTAAAAGTGTATTCACTCTGACACAAAGTCACAAAGCATGTTGAGAGAACAATGCAGTGCCTCAAACAAACTATAGGATAGTAAACATAAACACCTTATTCACATGATTCACTTCATCCAATCACACACTCATTCCAGCTTCATACCAGCTATTTAAACTGAATGTTTGCTCATCCTGTTGGTTTGCTGCTGCACACACTGATACTGCTGTGCTGCTGAATGGTGAACATTTGCTGTCTCACCCTCCTCCTCCACCCCAGCTACCACCTGTCTGTCTCACCCTCCTCCACCCCAGCTACCACCTGTCTGTCTCACCCTCCTCCACCACCCCAGATACCACCTGTCTGTCTCACCCTCCTCCACCCCAGCTACCACCTGTCTGTCTCACCCTCCTCCACCCCAGCTACCACCTGTCTGTCTCACCCTATTCCACCCCAGCTACCACCTGTCTGTCTCACCCTCCTCCACCACCCCAGCTACCACCTGTCTGTCTCACCCTCCTCCTCCACCCCAGCTACCACCTGTCTGTCTCACCCTCCTCCACCCCAGCTACCACCTGTCTGTCTCACCCTCCTCCTCCACCCCAGCTACCACCTGTCTGTCTCACCCTCCTCCTCCACCCCAGCTACCACCTGTCTGTCTCACCCTCCTCCACCCCAGCTACCACCTGTCTGTCTCACCCTCCTCCACCCCAGCTACCACCTGTCTGTCTCACCCTCCTCCACCCCAGCTACCACCTGTCTGTCTCACCCTCCTCCACCCCAGCTACCACCTGCCTGTCTCACCCTCCTCCTCCACCCCAGCTACCACCTGTCTGTCTCACCGAATGCTGGTCGAGTGGGCACACTGGAGATGTAGGCACACACATTTCTAGCCAAGTGGGCAAAAAGCCAACTGGGCATACAGGCAGTTCGGCACACAGGTTATCTGGGCAAATGGACCAGAGGGCATACAGGCTATATGGGCATATGGACAATTGGGCAAACCGGATACTTAGGCATATGACTTTGATCTTGAAGTACCCCCCGGCCCCCCATTGTGTGAGAGAGACAGTGAGAGACGGTCACGGCGTGAAATGGTTGAGAGAACCACTGCTCTGTCTGTCTGCCTGCCTGTCTCTCTCTCTCTCTCCTTCTCTCTCTCTCTCTCTCTCTCTCTCTCTCTCTCACACACACACACTCTCTCTCTCTCTCACACTCTCTCTCTCACACAATAAAGACACAACTTGAGAAATAAAGGACCAAAGTTAGTTCCTAAAATTAAATAAAAGTGACCGAAGTTCGTTTTTCAAATATAATGGACCAAAGTTAGTTCTCCAAATTAGAAAAATTAAGTAAGTGTCCAAAGTTCATTTTTCAAATATAATGGACCAAAGGTAGTTTTTCAAATCCTATGTGTGAAGTATAATATTACAGTAATATGTGATCTAAAAT
>CM076970.1:2828574-2963574 GCA_039105355.1 Benthosema pterotum
CAGGAAGGCTGTGCTAGGAGAGAACTTACAGTGAGGAGGAGGAGAGGAGCAGCACATTTATTATAGTAACACACACTTAAGGGGCTTACAGACGGCAAGGAATAAATCGCCCATTCTGATTCATTCTCAATGGGGCCGGCGTTTTTTGAGCACAAAAGTTCAAAAAACGACCCGCGTTCAAGAGAGCGTTTAATGCCGGTCGATAAACGCCTGCATCCCTGATTTTTGTTGCGCGTGTGTGCTCGTTTCGTGCACGCGCGCGCGCGAGTTTTAAAAAGTTCAATCCTAGTGAGCTTTTTGTAAAACGCTGGTCGATTTATAGCAAACAAACAACATAATGAGGATGGTGAGGACCCACTCTACCAGTAGACCTGCACAGTGACTTCACCGTTTCTGTTCCAGGAGTGGATTCCCTAATCATTTAAGGCTCTGGCGCAGCAGAGCCAGGGCCGGATCTAGCCAGCCCTACTAGGGTGGGCTGGAAGAATGACAGGGTGGGAAACTCCACCAAGTTTTTCATAAGAAGCAGTGCTTTTGAACATTTTGATACCAGGGCCCCTCCCAAGGACCACTAGTGGTCCACTGGTTGAAAAACACTGATATTAGCTTTCATTGGGTGGGCAGGATGCACGTTTGGGTGGGCTGTGCCCACCACTGCCCCCCTCTAGATCCGGCCCTGAGCCGAGCCATGATGTGAATTGTGGCAACTCTAACGTTCAAATGTTTACAACGCATTTTTGGGCGACGTGTTGTGAGTTTGTGTCACGGTCACGCTATAACAAAGTGAAGCATGTTGGTTACATGCTTTTAGCCTGCAGAGTTTATTATACAACATATTTAAACCGTGCTGGATGCCTCCCATTTTATTTTAACCAACACAACTTGGAATAATTATAGTCTACGTTCAAATATCAACCTCTACGGCTGTAGCCATCATTGTTGGTCATTAATTAATTGTAAATGAATTGTAAATTCAGCGTGATCATGATCAGATAGCCTGCTTGACTGCAAGGATGTAGGCTACTGGGAAGTTGGTAGCCTGTTGGCATAACAAGCAGAATAACAATTTGCTTGATACGTGTGTATTTGGCTTCTTAATATTGTAACCGCCATACAACGGTGCAGAAAGTCTACCCGAAATAGCAGACCCCTGCGATCAGTGCTGCAGGATCCTTTACTCTGGTGATATTCTATTGAAATCTCATTCTCTCACTGTCTGAACTGCACAGCACCGCCTGTGCTTACCCTCAGTGGCGGTTCTAGAGGGATTTACTCCCTGGGCGAAATCCCCTGCTGGCCCCCCCCCCCCCCCCCCCCCTTGGAGACACTTGGAGGAGTGTCTTTGTTTGTCACATTGTAACATGCTGCTGGACAGGAGCAGACCAAGCAGCTGCTGCAGCTGGACAGAATTTTATGTTGACCTTTTTTTTATCCCTTTGCAGCGCGATCAACTTTGTATCTTTCAAGTGTCCCACCACGCTGGCTCCCGCACGCACACACGCACACACACACACACACACACGCACGCACGCACGCACACACACACACACACACACACACACACACACACACACACACACACACACACACACACACACACACACACACACACACACACACACACACACACACACACACACACACACACACTGTGCTTTGATATGACACAGACATACAAGCTCACTGTCCAACACACACAGGCTGCAAACGGTGCATCAAAACATCCTCCTCCCTTATTTTCAATGGACTTATCCCACACCGGTGTCAAGACACGTGTTCACACATCACACAGTGCTCTGGTGTGTGTGATGTGCACCAGGCCTGTAGCACTACCATGAGGCCTGGTGCAGTCACTATGTTCACTACACCTTACAAGCAGTCCTGTGTGTGCATGTGTGTCTGTGTGTGTGTGTGTGTGTGTGTGTGTGTGTGTGTGTGTGTGTGTGTGTGTGTGTGTGTGTGCGTGTGCGTGTGCGTGTGCGTGTGCGTGTGCGTGTGCGCATGCGCGCATGCATGCGCGAAGTTGGTCAGTGTACTTATATGTGTACTGTGTTGTTTTCTCATCAGATTTCCATCGTCTCACACTGGACACAAACACAGCACACAGAGACCTCTCTCTGTCTGAGGACAACAGGAAGGTTACACGGAGGTCAGAGGGTCAGGATCCTCCTGATCACCCTGACAGGTTTGATTACTGGCATCAGGTTCTGTGTACACAGAGTGTGACTGGATGCTGTTCCTGGGAGGTAGAGTGCAGTGGAAGGGTTGAAATAGCAGTGGCTGACAGAACAGCAGCAATCATCAGTAAAGATAGTGGTGATGACTGTAGGTTTGGATACAATGACAAGTCCTGGAGTCTGAGGTGTGATGGTGTTAATGGTCACAGTTACTCTGTCATACACAACAGTCAGCAGACTGTCCTCCCTGTCAGAGCCTCTAAAGGCTCCAACAGAGTAGCAGTGTATGTGGACCGTCCTGCTGGGACTCTGTCCTTCTACACAGTGTGCTCTGACTCACTGAGTCACCTGCACACCTTCCAGACCACCTTCACTGGACCTCTCTGTGCTGGGTTCAGTTTATACTCGTCCTGGTTCTCCTCCATCTCCTCCTCAGTGAGTCTGTGTGAACAGAGATAGAGTCTCTATGTGAGGGTGACATCATCAGGTCACCATGGTTACTCAACATGTTTGACAGAGTGCAGGTTGGCCTGTTATCATGACCATTGACACTAGCTGAGTCCATATTTGGGCATGAGTAACTCACCATGACATCACAGTGACATCATCATGATGATGTAATAAGCAGCACAGTGACATCACACATTACAGCTCCTGGACGTTGTCATGTCAACACCCCCATGGATTTGACCTTTGACCCCAGACCCCTAGATCTGATTTGGGTTGTTAAAATGTTATAAACTATATGATGATTTCACTGTTTGTTAACACGTCACATTGTGATGCATAGTGAGCTTGTAGATCTGCTATTTTCAAATAACAAAGCAATATATGGTTAATATTTGATCGTTTAGCTTCTAGGACCCCCTAGAACCCCCTCAAGGACCCCTGGCAGACCCTAGACCACACTTTGAGAACCAGTTAGTGTTGATTTTGTCGACTGAAACTATGATAGGAAATGTGTCGACTACTTTTTCACAGAAGACTAAATAAGAAAATAAAAACTAAAGGTCTAAATAAATACTTTGTAAAATGTCAAAATGAATTGGAATTGTCTTCTGGGCTGAACACATACATTTGAGAGTAAAACTGTTAGTCAACTAAAATTAGACTAACACTAAAACATTTCAGATGACTAAAATGTGACTAAAACTAAATGAAGCTTCATTCCAGAGTATGACTAAAATACAATCTTAATTTGCTGTAAAAGTCAGACAAAAGAACCAGTGGTCTCCAAATCAGTTGAAACACACACTGGCTGTTTGAAAACAGCAGATCTACAAGCTCACAATGGGTCCAGATGCATATTAAAAATAAGGGGGAGCTCTTTATCATCTCACAACATGGATTAAAACATAATATTTGTTGTTTGGGTGATAATGTTTGTGTAGCGACAAAACAAACATTAAGTTATCTTCAATGTGTATTTAAAGCAAACATTGTTGGCAAACAAACCCAAATACACACATTTTCCTATTATGGGATGCTAGAGGACCATAGTAACATGTTCCTTTTAGGGGATGCTAGAGGACCATAGTAACATGTTCCTATTAGGGGATGCTAGAGGACCATAGTAACATGTTCCTATTAGGGGATGCTAGAGGACCATAGTAACATGTTCCTATTAGGGGATGCTAGAGGACCATAGTAACATGTTCCTATTAGGGGATGCTAGAGGACCATAGTAACATGTTCCTATTAGGGGATGCTAGAGGACCATAGTAACATGTTCCTATTAGGGGATGCTAGAGGACCATAGTAACATGTTCCTATTAGGGGATGCTAGAGGACCATAGTAACATGTTCCTATTAGGGGATGCTAGAGGACCATAGTAACATGTTCCTATTAGGGGATGCTAGAGGACCATAGTAACATGCTCCTATTAGGGGATGCTAGAGGACCATAGTAACATGTTCCTATAGGGATGCTAGAGGACCATAGTAACGTGTTCCTATTAGGGGATGCTAGAGGACCATAGTAGCATGTCTGTATTATTACAAGGTTCATGTTTTAGGTTGTTATTAGAGAAAATAAAAGATGGTTGTTAATTGTTTTACATTTGCCACTTTCTTTAGTTTTAGTAATTTTTAGTTTTCTACCGTAGGAAAAGGACAACAATACAAATGACAGTAGTTTTAACATCTAACATGTTTTAATCAATGTTGTGAGATGATGAGAGCGTCGCTCACTTCACATGGGTGTGCTTTTTGAATATTGCAACACATTTAGAGTAGGGGTCCCTGGTACAAATATGTTCAAATGGGGGTCCTTAGTCAGATCCATAGTAATGTCAATAAAATGAGTCATCACCACAGGGAGCTTTAAACCTTAGATTAGATTAGATTAGATTAGATTAGATTAGATTAGATTAGATTAGATTAGATTAGATTAGATTAGATTAGATTAGTTTAGATTAGATTAGACAGAATTGCACAAACCTCCACTCCATAATGTATAAGACGCCTGACTTCAATGAGATGATGTATGATGGTTTTAGTTGATTTTGTTGACTAAAACGTATTTAGGAGGGCCGTGGAGGTGTAGTTAAACCTGATTTGTGCCTAAAACAGCCAATCTACAAGTTCACAGTGTGTCTGTGGACGTGTTTTGAACTTGTAGATCTGCTATTTTCGGAGCTCAACACCTGTGCACAAACAAGCATAACATTTTAGTTCTACAAATGGAACTATTTTCTACCCTCACATTTTAGTCTAGTTTTAATTTGTTCATGAAATTATCAATACATGTTTATAACACCCAAACAAATGCTTCATCATCTGGGTTAATAATGCTAAGGATATGTAATGGTTTTCCTCTAATGCCTGATGTCCTCAGCCACTTTCATTAGTGTTCCATCTTTGTATAATATTTGTATATATGTATATTTCTATATTTGCATATTGTTCAAATGTATAGACATTGTTAATAGTGATATAGTTTATCTATCCACCTTGGGTGTGACTGTGAGGTGATGATTAGTGATGGTGTGCACCTGCACAACGTCACCACTCCTTCAAAAGAGACTTGACTCCCACAACTCCTCACACTGTAGAAGGCTGTTAGCCCAAACGTTTGGACTGATGAAATAGAGAAATAAACCTGATGGAATCTGTTCTTGGTGTGTGTGACCTCTATTTTTTATAATCCGGTGACTCACCATAGTCACAGTGTGATATTCAGAAGAAGAATGTTTTCAACGTGTTTAAAATGTGTCTAGTAAACAAACAAACCTGTAAAACTAATTCTCTAATCTGAATCCAAGTGTGGAACTCCTTGAAGAGCAGATGACAAGTCTGTTTTTGAACATTTAAATACAAATATAATAATGAATTGGCGATCACACCAATAAAAATATACTCTCTGCCTTAAATAAAAAAGACATCTAATTATTCACCGGCAAAAAGACCGTCACACATAATTGTGCTTAAATTCACAGGTTGTTAATATGAAAGAAGAGTACCGGTAGCTCACATTGCCATTGCTGTACTTTACTATAGGGCCATTTATGGAATTTATTATAGGGCCTAAAATTATTTACATGGAATTATTGGTGGGGTTGGTGGAAAATGTTGTTTTTATGGTGTGATAAATGTTGTCTCTCAACCGAAGTAGATGTTTATTATTGTAATGTTTGTCCAGCAGAGGGCGACAGACTCACACATTTGGTGTCACATTCCTCGATCCCATTCAGACAAGAAGCAATCTGAGAACCCATAGTCAAAAAATAAAGGAAAAACAGTGTCCTCTTTTCCTGTGAATGTAACGTTAGTCAACAGTCTGTCTGGAGAGAGACTAGACAAGAAGCAACAGTTCATTCAAAGACTTTCATGTATCTGTTTTTACACTGTTAACACAACAGAAGACTCACTGCAGCTGCTCAGAGCCGACTCTTTCCATCCTTCGTATCTGATTAATAATATTCCTTTGGTCCAGTTCCAGCTCCTCCCACACATTAGTGATGATGATAATGTGTTTGAGGCACAGGCTAGTGATATGCACAAGTGTTTCACCAGCAGAGGCTACAACCACAAGGTGGTGTCACGAGCAGCACGTTATAAAGCACAGGGTCATTAGCCGTCAGAACTTCCTTGTTAAAAAGAGACGCCTGGACACATCACAGTCTCAATCTAGACCGTATCTGGTTACACAATACAGCACAGCCTCAAAACACATTAGTGGCATCATCAGAAATAACTGGAGCACTATCAATAGTGATCCCTCAGATTTACCCACAGCCTCCACTTATCTCCTTCACAAGAGACCCTACTTTAAGGTGCTTCACAATCATTTACCTCCAGAAAAGAATCTGGGCTTAAAAGACCAATTGGCTCATTAAAATGTTTAAACTGCCCACATTGCTCTAATGTTGAACAAAGAGAAACTTCATGGAGTTTAAAACACAAAATGTACAGGATTAAGGATTAAGGGCATAATATATATGTTGACCTGCACATTAGAGGTGTGCTGAAATATCGATATTACAATATATATCGTATATTTCCTCCCGTGTTAAATGACGGTATATAGTCAAATATCGATAAAAATCTGTGAGGTAAAACATGTCGCAGAGTGTCCACACACTGTTAAATGACTTCTACAGCTGTTTCATTCACAAAAAAACAAAACAAACAAAAGATGAAATCAGATCAGTCGAGACAAATAAAAACAGTATATGCTAGTAAGTATATGGTAGTATATGCAGCTATATCACAAATATAGCAATATATCAAATACTGTGATACATTCCTTATGGAAGGCCTAATATCACCACCTATATGGTATGGTGAGGTACCCATATGGTCCCAGCCCTACTGCACATGCCCTGGTGTTTTTTATGTTGGGAGAACCAAACACAGGGACCGTCTGTCAGAGTATAAATATGCTATCTGTACTAATAACCCTGTATATGACTAGTTTATGTGACCTGTATATGACTAGTTTATGTGACCTGTATATGGCTAATAACCTGCTTTGACTAGTGGTTATTTTTACACTTCATTTTTTCCATTCATGCATCTCCTTTGAGCACCAGGTTGACTCTCCTTTTGTGACTGTGCAGCCAGTGGACATTTGAGAATCTAAATCAATAACTGGAAAAAGACCTTTGCACACCTATACTACGACAGGTGCGTAGGATAGGGTTGAAATTCTCGACTTCGAAACACCCACACCCACAAATTGTCTACAATGAGCGCTACAATGAGCTCACTGTCCACTGTTCTAACGTGCCTATTAGGACAAGGCCCTTCATTGGATTGAAGGGCTAATTAAGACCTAATGATGATTGATGTTGTAGGCCAACCGACTGTTAATAATATATAAAGTAAATGTTTCAAAAAAAGGACACATTTCAAATGCATGCATTGTGAAATTATTATAAAAGTGTACAGTGTCAGTTGAGTGAAAATCTCTGGAGTTTGTGAAATCAAGCAAGGCCTGCATAACTCGCATATTTGGGAGTAATTGTGATTATAGCAAGAAATCTGCACTAGAAATAAATTTAGAAACATTTAGAAATCTAGAAAAACGTTGATCCCTGCATATTCCACACTATGTGGAATGTGGTTGATACAGTATAATGCAATGAATGAAAAAACATTGGCAGAACAAAGAGTACAGTGTGACCGTCTAAACTAATCAATGGGGGGTTGTTTTTCATAAACCAAACCTGCATTGATTCGACTGTCAAAACTAGTTCATGTAAACGAAACACTCATCATAATATTTACATTTTGTGGTGTATTGATTTTATTTTTATTTACTTCAGCACATGGAATACAGCACAACAAACATCAGTGCATGTGTGAATAGACCAACAGTGGAAAAACCTGTTTCCTTTCTAGACACTCCTACTGTATGTATGAAGAATTTAACACACAGTCCACCATTTAGACAACAACAACCACAGAGAACTGAACACTCTGGACGCCATTTTAACACTTTGGATCAAAGCCTGAACATTAATATCAGGTAAGTGTTTTTAATCACTTTGCATTCAACACACACACACACACACACACACACACACACACACACACACACACACACACACACACACACACACACACACACACACACACACACACACATGCACACTTTTTAGTTTAGCTATTCAAAAATAGCAGATCTACAAAATCATAGCGAGGCACAAGCCACAACCAGACAGTAGGCATGTGTGTAGAGTTTCTGCCAAGAACCTGGGAGGTCGGGGGTTCGATTCCCAGGCGGCTCATACCAAAGACTGTAAAAATGGACCCAATGCCTCCCTGTTGGCTCTCAGCATCAATGTGTTGGATTGGAGGTCAAATCAACTAATGATTCCAGAGTGTGGTGAACACTGTAACTCACAACTACAACAGATGGTCAAATAGGGAGTTTCACTGTGGTAATGTGTGTGACTAATCGTACGACTTTGTAGATCCGCTATTAATGAAATCAGGAATGTTTTCGTCAAATCTTTGAACAGGATTGTACTGTATATAAACGTTAATACAGAAACATTTTAAACCACTGATGTATTCTACTTATGTCAGATGTTAATACAGAAACATTTTAAACCACTGATGTATTCTACTTATGTCAGATGTTAAAACATTTTAAACCACTGATGTATTCTACTTATGTCAGATGTTAATACAGAAACATTTTAAACCACTGATGTATTCTACTTATGTCAGATGTTAATACAGAAACATTTTAAACCACTGATGTATTCTACTTATGTCAGATGTTAATACAGAAACATTTTAAACCACTGATGTATTCTACTTATGTCAGATGTTAATACAGAAACATTTTAAACCACTGATGTATTCTACTTATGTCAGATGTTAATACAGAAACATTTTAAACCACTGATGTATTCTACTTATGTCAGATGTTAATACAGAAACATTTTAAACCACTGATGTATTCTACTTATGTCAGATGTTAATACAGAAACATTTTAAACCACTGATGTATTCTACTTATGTCAGATGTTAATACAGAAACATTTTAAACCACTGATGTATTCTACTTATGTCAGATGCTTCAGGAGATTAGCATTGTTTTTACTAGACGTCTGGATATTTTCTGTCCTGCACTAGACCTTGTCTATATGGAAATATTTTATATGCGAACTCTTGGAAGTTAGAGAAGATACAGTAAAACATAATTATGTTTTTTGTAATTTATAAGAATTATATATGACATGCAAAACAGGTATAATATCCATAGTATTTTTCTTGTAAAGTGGCTTGTATAAAACATGCCACTTTCAAGAGCTTGTATTAAAAGTTTTTCCCATATGTGTGGATCAAGACTATGATGATAGATGGATTTTATCGGGTCTGAATTGAACCTTTATATTAGAGTTGCGCGATATTATCGGCCTCCCGATTTTATCAGCGATAAAAGCATTCAAATTTCATATCGGAAAATATCGGTATTGTTTTTTTAAAACTGGAAATTATGACTATTATGAGAGAGAGGTAGACTGCGCTGCTTAATTCCAACCCCCCCCTGCCCCATGCAGAGTCTCACACACGCATACACCACCAAGCAAAAGAGACAGAGACAGAGAGAGAGCGGCAGTGCGGCACTCGGCATAATGCGGTCCCAAATTGTTGAGATTTGATTCCTTCCATGCATCTTGAATTCTGAACGACCACTTTGATGATTCAAAGTGGTCTTTACTAAGCTCATGTGGCATTTTCATTGGCTGTATAAGATATTTATATTGATATGCCTTTAATGAAATAATTTGGACTGAGAACTTTGCCTTTTATTTCCATATAGCCAGTGCTGCGCAGAGGTGGTTTCAATTAGGGGCTTCCCCATACACAGCTGTGCGATCAATAAGTCAATACTCTGTTAGGATCTAAGCCTACTAGTACTATGTATGTTTATCGTCATGCCTTTTTTGCATTAAAAATATAAAAAATAAAATAATAATAATAATACAGGATGTGTCAAATAATGGTAGCAGACCAGCCGAGAAAAAAAACCCTCCATGTCTCTAGAACCTTGTGCAGAGATTAATTGTTGTCAATCAAAACTATACTTGTTGTTGGCTACTTATCTGTACAACAACGATGTTTCATGCAAACCTCCACCTCCCCTCCCCCTCATTTCCTCCGTTCCTACAGTGCAGCCTGCATGCACTGCCAGTATAGTACATGAGTGGAAATTCGGGCCACTTTGCGGCCCAAAGTTCTGGGAGCCCCCCAAATGATTTATACACTACATTTGAAATAATTTGAAATGGCATATTCTGCATTATGAGCACTTTTACTGTACTTTTGTACTTTACTCAAGTAGGCTACATGTTTTTGAATGTTCATGAATTTAGTTGTAGTATTGGTGTTGGAGTATTTCTATATAACATGATTTAGTAGGCTATTTATACTAAATGTTTATTTATATTAAATATTTGTATAGTAAATAGTTTGTTATTTTTCCACCACTGGAGGCCGCATATATCGGTATCGGTTGATATCGGTATTGGGAATTAGACGATATCGGGATATCGGATATTGGTAAAAAAGTCAATATCGGGCATCTCTATTTTATATCTCTGTGTCTGCTAATGTCAAAATGGATTTGAGCAGATATTTGAGTTCTTTATGAACTCAAATATCAGGATGACTGACAGACATCATCATATGGGAAAAAAAAAAAACTTTATATGTGAACTTTTGAAAGTGACATCTTTCATACAGGACACTTTACAAGACAATACTATTGTTCTATTAACTGTTTTGCATGTCTTATATTATTCTCATGAATTACAAAATTATATATGTTTCACTTCACAAAAAATACTTTGGATCTTATATATGTTTTGAATGTCATATATAATTTGTATGAATCACAAAATGATATGCTTTCTATATGTTTCACTTTACAAAGAAATACTCAAGATGTTCTTTTGAAGTGCCTTTTATATGAAAGGTGTCAAGAGTTTGCATATAATTTTCTTTCCATATGAATTCATATTGAGACCCTGTCCCACATTGTGACTGACAGACATCAGTGTTCATATTGAGACCCTGTCTGTCCCACATTGTGACTGACAGACATCAGTGTTCATATTGAGACCCTGTCTGTCCCACATTGTGACTGACAGACATCAGTGTTCATATTGAGACCCTGTCCCACATTGTGACTGACAGACATCAGTGTTCATATTGAGACCCTGTCTGTCCCACATTGTGACTGACAGACATCAGTGTTCATATTGAGACCCTGTCCCACATTGTGACTGACAGACATCAGTGTTCATATTGAGACCCTGTCCCACATTGTGACTGACAGACATCAGTGTTCATATTGAGACCCTGTCCCACATTGTGACTGACAGACATCAGTGTTCATATTGAGACCCTGTCCCACATTGTGACTGACAGACATCAGTGTTCATATTGAGACCCTGTCCCACATTGTGACTGACAGACATCAATGTTCACATGCTCCAAACTTTAGTCCCCTAATAGTTGTCTTGCTGTTATAAAGCTATCTCATTGTCTCTTTTCCTAAGAGATGTGCTATTTGCTATTAAGCATATTAAAATAACATGATAAATATCTTCTTAGGGGATTGGCTATGGTTGCCACCTGTTCTGTAATTTACGGAATTGCCCTTTATTTGAGCGTTAAATGATGCGTTCTGTATTGAATCAATACAGAATGGTTTGTTCTGTATTTCCCTAAATGCCTCCTGTGATCTGTCACACAAACGTCAACACTGAATTTAGCAGAAACCTGTGGCTGCAGTGTGTGTGTGTGTGTGTGTGTGTGTGTGTGTGTGTGTGTGTGTGTGTGTGTGTGTGTGTGTGTGTGTGTGTGTGTGTGTCTGTGTGTCTGTGTGCGTGCGTGTGCGTGCGCGTGCGTGTGCGCGTGTGTGTGTGTGTGTCTGTGTGTGTGTGTGTGTGTGTGTGTGTGTGTGTGTGTGTGTGTGTGTGTGTGTGTGTGTGTGTGTGTGTGTGTACCAAATCCTGCCATGCCCAGAGTAAGAGTTACACAAACTCCCACCAACGACTGTCACAGACTCAGTTCTCAGAGTGAAACTGCACCCAGAGATCTGGTATGTGTTTATCTGTGTTTTTACCAGATGTCAATCAGTACTATATCTCTATTGTCCTGTGACTCCTGCCTTACCGGTATGTCAGTGGCTGCTGCCTGCTGATGTGAGCATAGGCCTATAGCCAGGCTGTTTCAGTAGACTATTATGGTTGATTGTTTATGGGTAAAGTCTACTGAATTTCTGTGTATTCAAAACAACTTATGCCCATTTAAAGAATCAGAACTCTTAATGTCCTAAACAGAATGGACAATTTGTTCATAATGGATTAACAGTTATTAAATACAGCCCAATAGGCCGACTCCTTCCTTACTAACCATAGTAAACAAACCTTAACTGACCCCAGAGGATAATATGGGATGTGGAATCATCCATCCATCTTCAACCACGTATATCCGTAGTTGGGTCACAGGGGCAACAGCTCCGCCAGCTGTGTGTGTGTGTGTGTGTGTGTGTGTGTGTGTGTGTGTGTGTGTGTGTGTGTGTGTGTGTGTGTGTGTGTGTGTGTGTGATAGTACATATAGAGGTTGTCATGCTATTTAGTGCGTTTCTGGAATCTGTCACAGTACAACCAGTTTGTCTGTATGTTAGAGATAGTCATAGTCATACCAGGATCAACTAGAGACATGGTTAAAGAAAACCCACAGAAGTTACAAATGCAGCATGCAGATCTAACTAGTTTTAAGAAACTACTTAAAGACACCTGATCTATTACCACAATTTTATTTTTTATTTTTTACCAGACTTTTATTGTTTTGAATGTTTGGTCTTGTTTTTTTATAAGCATATGTGTGTTGTGGATCCATAGAGTAGCCTATACTACTTTCTTGGTAGCTAATGGGGATCTGGTTGAATGACAAATAAACACTGGTACTGTATAGACAGCCCTGCATATAACTGGTGTGTAGGTGTGTTCAAAATCCACAATGAGCTGTCAATCCAGGGCTGGGAAACACTTTTCCATAGCACACAGCTGGGACTCATAATGATTACCTGACTGGCCCGTGAAAATGAAATATTTCTAACTAAAGTCTAATTTCACATTAACCTGAAATCATCTTGGAAATTACAAGCATCAGTGACCAATCATTCAGTGACCAGGGTCTCATAGTCTGTGTGTGTGTGTGTGTGTGTGTGTGTGTGTGTGTGTGTGTGTGTGTGTGTGTGTGTGTGTGTGTGTGTGTGTGTGTGTGTGTGTGTGTGTGTGTGTGTGTGTGTGTGTGTGTGTGTGTGTGTGTGTGCGTCCGTGTGTCTGTATTCTTGACAGGTTTCCTGAAGAGCAGAGATGAGTCAGAGTGAGCAGAGAGAGGAGGAGGGAGCTGACAAACATCACATCTACAGTCCAGAATCTCCAACACCAAACTGGTCTAAATATGAACCTGGACCATCACACATGCAGTATGACAATCTTCCTGTACAATACACAATATAACACTATAGGCCTACTGTCGATATTACATGACCACATGCGGGGATGTGCAAATGATAAAAACTGATACTGTTGTGTTCAGACTGGCTGATTGTGTGAGAGACAGCAAAATCATTTCACTATAAAACAGTTGTGACTGTTGGCCAATGGTTGCGACAACAACGCAACAAGATATACTGATCCATAGCTGCGATTCTGCCTTTCCAAGCACAAAGAAGAAGTACAATGACAACTCTGTAATGTTTATTCTACTGTTACTAAAAAGAACCAACAAAAACAAAGAGATTCAAGATTATTAGAGCTGTTGCTGCAAGTCTGGCGGGACCCAGCCAGGTCTGCCAAAACGGGCCATAACCAATAGTAGCATGCTGCTGTCTGCTATAGTCTCTCATCCTCTCTCTCTCTCTCTTGTCTAATCATAGGGAGCACAGCTGTGTAGGCACGCACACCATGCAATGCTCTGACAGAACTCAATCAGCTCCCAAATGAATAAAATAAAATAATGCAGGAGCATTACTAAACAGATGTATTTATATATTCAAGATATATAACAGTCATTCAGTGTCTGTCTATGATGCGAGCCGGTCTACAAGCCCACAGTGCGTCTTGAGCTTGTAGATCAGCTCGCATCACATCACAGCCCCTCTGCAGATTGACAGTACACTGCAGCAGTTAGTTATATTATACAACTAGTGTAATAACTTGTGTTTCATATAATGAGGGTTTATAAGAGTGCTAGACAGATGTAGTACAAGCAGCTTTGACTGACTGAGTCAGTGCTTGCTACTGATGCCTCGGTCTACCAATAAAGCGCTGCAGTGCGCATGCTATAAATAATCATTTAAAATATGTTGGGCAACAGGCTGGGCCAGGGCTGGTTTTTTACTTGCCCAACAGGCTTACAGGGCTCTGCCCCTGGTGTACTTGTGCCCCCTCTGGCCAGGCCCTGTAACTACAGCCTTAAAAAATAAAAAACAAAGAACATGAGAGTCATTATGTTTTATATTAACTTTTTGACGATGTTGTTGTTGTTGTTGTTGTTGTTGGAATGCAAAGAATAATGCCATTAACACAGACAATTGTATGATTCCAGAAGTCTCTATTACAGATCAGAGTCTCCAACACCCAGCCTTCTGTCTATGAAAAGTGACACGTCTAAAGGAGGCGTTCCTGACTTCAGTATTGAACCTGGACCTCCAGATACACAGTATGTGAATCTACATGTACAATATTATACACACTATCCAATATGTACACTATAAAACTAATATAGACAACACTACAAAATGATACAGTAGACACAATGATACAATAAACCACTATAACACTATGTAATATACACAACAATATGAAATACTAGAACACTATACACAACACTATAAAATATACACTTCACTATAACTATACAATAGGCATATACACGTGACAATTACTTTCATAGGGGGGGGGGGGGATCAATAAATATTTGTGGGCAGCTCAGAACTAACATCTCAATCTCAATAAAAACTAAACTTCACACTTTGAATGAATGCATTTTTCATTAACATAATTATAGAAAATAATACATTTCTATGTGTGATTCCAGAAGTGTGTACCACAGATCAGAGTCTCCAACACCCAGCCTTCTGTCTATGAAGAGTGACTGGTCTAAAGGACTTCCTGATGTTAACTTCAGTAATGAACCTGGACCTTCACACACACAGACACAGTATGTCAATGATCCTGTACAATACAATAACAAGAACCACTCACACTACCCATATGGAAAATAGTTTATATGAGAACACTTATATATAAGAGAATAAAGCTAATATAAGATCCATGGTATTTCCTTATAAAGTGAAACATATACTGTATAAAACATGTGTAATTTATAAGAATAATGTACGACATGCAATACCGATAAGTTTCATAGTATTTTTCTTGTAAAGTGTCTCATTATGAAATGTGCCATTTTCAAGAGTTCACATATAAGGTTTTCTCCATATGAGTAGAGGATAGTCATGTCCAATATGGATCTAGGCTGGCTATGGAAAACAACTGAAACAAAACCAATTCTAATAATATAATAGTTTAAATATTTGATAGCTGATCCATAGGCTCACAATACATTTCCAGGTGACATGTTGCTGAGCTTGTAGATTTTTTGGTAGGTGACGTGCTTCCAAATAGCTCTGTCTCTGGTGTACTGGTGCCTCCTCTTGGCCAGGCCCTGTAACAACAGTCTTCTACATGACTAGTAAAAAAAACAACAACAACATAACAATCACTGATTTTGCTATTGTTTTCGTTTTGATGCAACATTTTTAGAGGAAACTAAAATAAAAAGTTACTTTTTTATTTTTCTACTGAAATAGAATATATATATATATATATATATATATATATATATATATATATATATATATATATATATATATATATATATATATATATATATATATATATATATATATATATATATATATATATATATATATAAAAAATACATTGACAATGCCATTAACACAAACAATTGTGTTATTCAGAAGTCTGCATCACAGATCAGAGTCTCCAACACCCAGCCTTCTGTCTATGAAGAGTGACACGTCTAAAGGACTTCCAGATTGTAACTTCAGTAATGAACCTGGACCTTCACTCACACAGACACAGTATGTCAATTATCCTGTACAATACAATAAAAACATTGGGTCTTTAAACCACTCACACTAGAAAATAATCATGACCAATATGGTTCTAGACTGGGAAATTGAATATTTGAGACAAATGTGGTTTTATGGAAAAGGTTTAAAAACAACTGAATTTATTACATCCTGGCTACAGTGGACAATGGAAAACAACTGAAACAAAACAAATTCTAATCTAGTACTATTTAAATATTTCACAACTCATCTAGAAGCTCACAATGCATTTCCATATGACATGTTATTGAGCTTGTACATCAGCTACTTTCGCTTTGTGATGATATAATATGTGATCTATAAACTGAGATACGTTAATGTGTTTAAATTGCTTACAAAAATATCTGTAATATATTGTAAAAGTCTGATGGCCTGTGGCTCAGTCTTGTGATGTTATGTGACAACTGCAGTTAGTTAAAGAATTACCTATTTTACATGATTTTCTTCCATAAGTTCAATTGAAATACATGCAAACCTGTGGTAACTGTCCATAGCTGAGTAGGATGAGGTATACAGGTATATGATGGGGTATAATAACAGTGACAAGTCCCAAATATGCATTTATGTCCACAGAGAGGGGCCTGGTGTGACTGAGAACAACCCTGGACTGAAGACACCCAGTCAGACCACATCTGGACTGAAGACACCCAGTCAGACCACACCTGGACTGAAGACACCCAGTCAGACCACACCTGGACTGAAGACACCCAGTCAGACCACACCTGGACTGAAGACACCCAGTCAGACCACACCTGGACTGAAGACACCCAGTCAGACCACACCTGGACTGAAGACACCCAGTCAGACCACACCTGGACTGAAGACACCAGTAAAGCCACACCAGGACTTTGCTGTAGGGCATTAAATGATGGTAATGTGTGCTGTAAACATGTATATTCATAGATGAACCTCAATGCTTACACCATTTTCTTCACATTTCAGATGTCAGTCTACAGGACGAGTATAAGGTCAGTTTGATCAGTCTGGATGAAGTGAAAGACAACATGACAGAAGAGTCTGTCACCAACACCTACTCAGAGCTCTACATCTCAGTGGGACAGAGTGAAGGGGTTAATAGACAACATGAGGTGATGCAGCTTGAGAGAACTTCCAACATGAAGACCTTCCATGATGAACCAATCAACTGCTGTAAAATCTTTAAGATCCTCTTTCCTGGCAGAACAGTTCTGACCAATGGAATCGCTGGCATCGGAAAGACTTTCTCTGCCCGCAAGTTCACTCTGGACTGGGCAAGAGGTTTGCACAATCAAGACATAGACCTCTTGCTTCCCTTTTCATTCCGGGAGCTGAACTTGGTCAGAAATAAGCAGTACAGTCTTCTCAACCTGATCCACGATTTCCACCCAACATTAAAGAAGGTCACAGCAGAGCAACTCACTGCCTTGAAGGTTGCCTTCATCTTTGATGGTCTTGATGAAAGCAGGTTTCCATTGCACTTCAACGAAAATAAAATCATCTCTGATGTCACAGTGACATCATCGGTAGATGCTCTGTTGACAAACCTCATCAAGGGGAATCTGCTCCCCTCAGCCCTCCTCTGGATAACCACCAGACCTGCAGCAGCCAGTCAGATCCCTCCTGAATGTGTTGACATGGTGACAGAAGTGCGAGGGTTCACAGATCCCCAGAAGGAGAAGTACTTCAGGAAGAGATTCAGTGAAGAGAAGCTTGCAGACAGAGTCCTCTCACACTTGAAGACATCGAGGAGCCTCCACATCATGTGTTACATCCCACTCTTCTGTTGGATCATTGCTACTGTTCTGCTGGACATGTTGAGGACACACACCATGATAGGACAGCTGCCCAAGACCCTGACTGAGATGTGCTGCCACTTCCTGTTGGTTCAGACAAATAGGAAGAAGTATGATGAGACGAATGAAGAAAAAAATGTGTCTCAACAGCAACTCACACAGACTGAAACAGAAGTTCTTCTGAAGCTGGGCAGGCTGGCATTTGAACATCTGGAGAAAGGTAGCATTGTGTTCTACCAAGAAGACCTGGAAGAGTGTGGTCTTGATGTGAAAGACGCCTCACTGTACTCAGGAGTGTGCACTCAGATCTTCAAAAGAGAGAGTTTGCTGTTTCAGAGAACAGTCTACAGCTTTGTTCATCTGGTCATCCAGGAGTTTCTGGCCGCAGTCTACCTGTTCCACTGTTTCAATGTGGAGAATGTGAAGGTACTAAATGCATTCCTGGGAAATGACTACTTGAGATACAGTTACCGTTACCGCTCCCTCCCGGACTTCCTGAAAGCGGCTTTGCAAAAATCCCTGGAGAGTAAAAATGGCCACCTGGACCTCTTTGTCCGCTTCCTTCATGGCCTCTCACTGGAGTCCAACCAGAGTCTGTTAGGAGGCCTTCTGGGTCAGACAAAGAACAGTCCAGAGGAGATCCAGAAAGCCATCCAGAACCTGAAGGAGATGAGCAGACCATATTATAACTCTCCTGACAGATGTATCAACATCTTCCACTGTTTAATGGAGATGAACGACTACTCATTACATCAGGAGATCCAACAGTACATGAAGTCAGAGAACAGAACAGAGGAACTGTCTGAGATGCAGTGTTCATCTATCTCTATCATACTGCTGATATCAGATGTTCTGGAAAAGTTGGACCTGGGCAAATACAACACATCAGATGAGGGACGGTATAGGCTGATCCCAGCTGTGAAGAACTGCAAAAAGGCTCGGTTAGTAGTTAAGTCATTGTTGATTCCCAATTGACACACCATACTGCAAAGTCTTTTATATCCATTTGATTCCACACTTAGTTCCCATAAATACTCTACATGGAATTGTACAGTGAACTAGGTATTATTCTTCATTTTTTTGATAAGCTCTATTTAATTTGCATTTACAGACTTGCTGGCTGTAAACTCAGAAAGAAAGACAATGAAGTTGTGTGTTCAGCTCTCAGCTCTAATCCTTCTCATTTGAGAGAATTGGACCTCAGTGAAAACAACCTGCAGGACTCAGGACTATTGGAGCTGCTCTGTGCTTCACTGAAGAGCCCACACTGTAGACTGGAAGTTCTAAAGTAAGATACATTTACAGATACATTGTATTTATTAATTTATTATTTAATCATTTTATTATTTTATTATTCATATTATTTAATTTATTTATTTTGTATTAAGTTTATGTTTATAATGTACTCAATTATATGAATTTACTGTGATGCAAATTTACTAGCAAGAATGTATTTAATGTACTGTATATATTAATATCATGGTAAGCCAATCCTTTGTACTTGAGTAGATGTTGACATTACCCCAAACACTTTAACCCTAGAAGGCCCAGGTATGTTTCTATTTGGAAAAAATAAATAAATGAATAAAAAATCGACCTTACTACTAGTTTGTACTACCATGATCTATTAAAAAACATTTTTTGAAAAATATTTTCATGCAATTAATTAATTAATTAATTAATTAATTAATTAATTAATTAGCCACGCAAAGCCACGCAAAGCCACGCAGAATGTGTGTGTGTGTGTGTGTGTGTGTGTGTGTGTGTGTGTGTGTGTGTGTGTGTGTGTGTGTGTGTGTGTGTGTGTGTGCGTGTGCGTGTGTGTGTGTGCATGCACGCGTGTGTGTTTTGGACATAAAGCAATATTACAAGTCAAAATGTATACGTGTTGTAATTGTGAACACAGTGATCACAAACGCAGTGAACACTTCAGCTCCTTATAAGCCAGGCAGAAATATGAAATATGAGGTTAGGTTTATGGTTATGTTCACGTATTGTTTTAGTTTTACTGGGATTAAAGAGGCTGCACAATGAATTTGACATTCTTAGCCTCCACAGTGTATATTTATTTACACCCCAAAAAGTCTGTTTACACTCATTGAGAAATCAGTGATTTTCAGAATGGGTGTCTGAATGGTCCCTCTCTCAGAATGTTTCCTATAATGTGATGTCATATTCAGACACATTTAAATAGCCCTTATTGATGTGCATGTGTCCCCACATACTCCCACTGTGGTTCACTGAGACTGAGGGATAAGTGGTGAGGAGGACAGGGGGTGAGGGTGCTGCTGACATGTGGATATTTGTGGTACTGCAGCTGAAATGGCTTGGTATAGCATCATGAGAGAGGATGAACATGTTTTGATAAGCTCTTATTTTTCTGCATTTACAGACTTGCTGGCTGTAAACTCAGTAAGACAGACATTGAAGTTGTGTGTTCAGCTCTCAGCTCTAATCCTTCCCATTTGAGAGAATTGGACCTCAGTAAAAACGACCTGCAGGACTCAGGACTAGTGGAGCTGCTCTGTGCTTCACTGAAGAGCCCACACTGTAGACTGGAAGTACTAAAGTAAGATACATTTACTGTTGATTTTGATCGCTTCTGTTTTTTATGTTCATGTTAATTGTACTGTATTACATTATATTACAATTTCAACACTTTGGAGCAAATGCATTATTATACTTGGTATCATGGTAACCCAATCCTATGTGCCCTAATAGATGTTTAAATTAACCAAAACATGTTTCAAAGTTTAATCTAACTCACATGGATATATTGGTGACTTCCCCACAATTGAGGAGCTTGTAGATGGTCTATTTTCCAGCTTTTTAATAATTCATAATAATATTATGGAAGAAAGGAGCAAACATTGTGGAAACAGAGGCATTGTGAGATCTTACTTGTGAATGCTATAGTTGAAAGCTAGTTTGAACGTGTGTGTGTGTGTGTGTGTGTGTGTGTGTGTGTGTGTGTGTGTGTGTGTGTGTGTGTGTGTGTGTGTGTGTGTGTGTGTGTGTGTCACACACTTAATATTTGGTTCACCCATTTACTGAGGTTAGGTTTAAATATAGTTTTACTGAGGTTAGACATTTTTCAGGATCTTTGTTTTTGTTAGACTCCCAGTGTATTTTTATACCCCAAAAAGTTTTTTTTCTTGAATTCTGTGATTTTCTGAGTCTGAAGGATCTCTCTCTCTCAAAATCTTCCATATAATGTGATGTCATATTCAAAGACAAATTTGAATAGTGCTCATTATTATTAAATGAATGATCTGAGTGCTTGTTTAGGCTTCAGTGGTATAAAGAGGTATTACATGGCAAAATTTATATGCGCTTGGCAATTGTGAACGCAGTGACTGCGATTGCAGTGAGCACTTAAGCTTACTATGCAAGCCAGTAGAAATATGTACATTTCCAATGTGTGTGTGTGTGTGTGTGTGTGTGTGTGTGTGTGTGTGTGTGTGTGTGTGTGTGTGTGTGTGTGTGTGTGTATGTGTGTGTGTGTGTGTGTGTGTGCGTGTGTGTGCGTCCGCGTGCCCATGACTTCAATTATAATGTATATTTCCACCTTATGTTTCAGACTGGTTCACTGCGGCCTGACAGACAGAAGCAGTGAAGCTCTGGCCTCAGCTGGAAGCTCTAATCCCTCCCTAAGAGAGTTGGACCTGAGCCTCAACATGGTGAATGATTCAGTCCTGGAGAACTGCAAGTGAGTAGACTTGGGCTGTGTCCATGTTGAACAGTGTAGTGTTTACCTTAACAGTGTATTCACTCTGACACTAAGTCACAAAGCATGCAGAGAGAACAAGGCAGTGCAGAAACTGTAGGATCGCCAGTTAGACACTAACTGTACTGTTTATGAATAAAGGACTACTACACGCGTTCACAGGTCAGCAGACTTTACTGAACCACAACTAGGGCATTAACCAAACGTGATTTTTGGTAGTCGACGCGACTACATTGTTAGTCGGATTTTTTCCGACTAGTCGCCAGTGATATATATGCATATTATTCAATAAAAAACGGCATTTCTCAGCTTCTTATTGAAACAGCGCAGCGGGGACAAATCCGCGTTTTCTGCTCCACGGGGATTTCCCCTCATAAAAGGCAAAAGCGCAGCATTTGACTGTCACTATGATCGCACCATTGCGATCATAGCATTTACATGTCCAGCTCCCGTTTTTATCACCTTAATTTTTCTTAACTTAAGTCCCATATAGCGGTTTCCCTTTAGGTCTTTATTAAGTGTATACAGCAGTGGACTGAATAAAAGGTTATTCCGTTTTTCCTTGTATCTATTAGGCCTATGATTTAAGCTGGTAACGCAAGGAGGTTATAAATATCAAAGGTCCGACCGCGGATCGCAGCTACGGGACATTGCGCCAGGCCCGGCGTTACGAGGGGGCCTGAGGGGGCGTGGCCCCCTCAGTGACAAACAATGAGTAGTGGTGGGAGATTTGGGGAGCTATACATTACAATGGCATGTTTCCAAAGGTGTTAGCTCATTAATTCAGGCTTTTGTTATCAAATGGCTCAAAACCTGTTTAACTGGTCCTGGAGACTGGAGGTGTTGATGGCTAATGAATGGCCCATCACTATTTCCACTAACCAGCCTCTCTCTCCACTGTGTGGAGAGGCTGGGGGATAAAAGATTGGCCCAAAACAAACAAATAAATACATATGCAATACATACTTGCATTGTGTATTTTATTCACGTTTTATTCACATTTCTCCTTCTTTCTTGCATTACTAATTAGAACCCCCCGCTGTATTGTTCTTACCTGTGCAGCATGGGCTGCAGTCCAGTTTAGTTTGATTAATGAGTCATATTGTTGCTGCACACTTAAGTTCAGAAATTGCGGTTTTAACCATTTGGGGTGGTATATTGAAAGCTGCCATTAATATGGCTATTTAACAGCAGCACTATCAGTATTATTTTTATTTCGTCAGCGATTGCACTGATAAATCAATCATGGCTACAGCTACAGGGTCATACCTCTCGATTTTCTATATATAAAATGTGTGGGGGGCTACATAAATAAAAAATATCAACAGTTTAGTGGGCCCCCTCAGAAAATTCTAGGGCCCCCTCAGTCATTCCATTCTCCAGCCGGGACTGCATTGCGCAATAGATGGTGCGTAATGGCGGCGCCCATGAACACACATGGCCAGCAATAATGACGACCTAACGTATTACATAAGGTGCTTAAACGTAAATGCACGTCGGTCTTGAATACACTCTCTTCCCTCTTCAATGTTCCAAACAGAAAACGTAATGAAAATGCGCTTAGATAACGATGTGGAACATCAACGTATCATAGCAATCACTAGCTGTCAATCAAACCAGCGACGGAATAAACATACAGAAACAGCAGCATTGCAAGTACATTGAACGGAATACTATAAGCAGGTATCACTGAACTACATAAACATAATACACTTACAGTAATCAAAGACGCACACTGGCACTGCAGTGCTGCACAATGAAGACGGTTCATATTGTTGGAGATGAGTTAACTTGAACTAGCTGTTCACCGCTCTCTCACCGTACATTAGCTGATTAGCATGCCCATGCATTAGCATATCCATGCATGCACATTAGCATAGTCAATTCAAATATTCACCCACCAGAGGGCAATGACAACCAGTCTTTCATGACTTCTGGAAGAATCTCAGTATTGCTGCAGCTTCAGTTTGATTTAATTTATATAAACGAATAATCAGATGTTGATAAACAGTTCCGACTAGTGTTTAGCTAGTCGACTAGTCGACTAGTCGACTATTATGTTAATGCCCTAACCACAACACAAAGTAAACAGGAAGAGAAGAGCTGTAGAAAGGCACGTGAGTGTTGGGCTGTAGCGCCCCTAGAGATAAACACCAACTACACCAAGTGCACATAACATGGCACAACCCTCTTCTTTATATTTACAAAAAGGTACAAAACGATAGAACCATGGAATCAAACATATGTAAGCAAAGCAAATACAACACCAAGACTCCCCCCATCCCCTCAGACAACCCAACACGGAGGAGGAACAATCCTATAAGTCCGTCACATAATCCGTAAGGCGGTCTGGAGGCCGCCGGCGTCGGACCGACCGACGGCGCACCCCACACTGGGCGGAACCAGGGTCCAACAGTGGAGGGGGAGCACGCTCAGCATGAGGCGTCCCGGCAGAATCCAATCAGGGCCAGGGGGGAGGTCAAGCGGGCAAGACACCGCCGCAGGCGAGTCATCGTAGGCGGGCATAGAGATAACATCCGGGATGGCGAGGGGTGGCAGGGGAAGCACCAGGGGCAGAAACGGGGTAGGGGGAATGCCCGTATCCCCAGGGGATGACTCCTCGTCGTCCGAGCAGCCAGACAGAGATAGTTCAGGTGACCGCGCACTCTCAGCCACCTCCGAGGGAACCTTGAAACAGTCAGACATCGATTGGAGCCACTGCGCAATTGGGACCCCGCAAACTTTCTTATGTTGCAGAAGGGCGTGTCCAGGGAGAGGTAACGCTCAGTGTCAGGGCAGGGTCAGGGCGCCTCTGGGCACGGGGGGCTTTGGACTGCTCGCTGTAAGGGTGATTAGTGAGGCGCTGTTGGTGCTGGGAGGCCACGAGGTTTCCCAGCAACATGTTCTTGTCTGGGTTCTTCGCCTGCCCCAGCTCGAGCGTAAGCCGGTGGTGCGTTAAGAACTAGCTTGGCGCTGAGGAAGCCAGCTAGGCGCAGCCTATCACCCCTCGCCGCGTACAGGGTGGCACCAAGACCTGGCTGACGGACTGCTCCATCCTTCACAATCCACAGCTGCTCTGCGGCCTGGGTAAGGTGATGGCTCAGGCGGAGGAGAGGTCACCCTGAGCAGCAAGGAACGAGTCCCGCCAGCAGTGACCACATCAGCAGTGACCACATCTCACCCTCCTCCTCCACCCCAGCTACCACCTGTCTGTCTCACCCTCCTCCTTCACCCCAGCTACCACCTGTCTGTCTCACCCTCCTCCACCCCAGCTACCACCTGTCTGTCTCACCGTCCTCCTCCACCCCAGCTACAACCTGTCTGTCTCACCCTCCTCCACCCCAGCTACCACCTGTCTGCATTCACAATTACCAAACGCATTGTACCCACTGAAGTCTAAACAACCAATCAGATCATTCATTTAGGCTAATACCTCTTTATACCACTGAAACCTAAACATCCAACCAGATCATTCATTTAAATGATTTGGCCAAAAAACTCAGCAATTCTAATATTTTTGGCGTCGATGCCCCACCCACTTTTTCACCCGTTCTTCTGCTATCACCAGAATCGGAGGCTCTCTTAGACAAATAATGGATGTCGGCCGATGTCAGTTAGACATTGATGTATTATTGTTCTACTTCCTACAGAGTGAAACACTGTAGTGTCAGCTAGTGGAGACGTTGTGTTAGACAGTTAGACATTGATGTATTGTTGTTCTACTTCCTACAGAGTGAAACACTGTAGTGTCAGCTAGTGGAGACGTTGTGTTAGACAGTTAGACATTGATGTATTGTTGTTCTACTTCCTACAGAGTGAAACACTGTAGTGTCAGCTAGTGGAGACGTTGTGTTAGACAGTTAGACATTGATGTATTGTTGTTCTACTTCCTACAGAGTGAAACACTGTAGTGTCAGCTAGTGGAGACGTTGTGTTAGACAGTTAGACATTGATGTATTGTTGTTCTACTTCCTACAGAGTGAAACACTGTAGTGTCAGCTAGTGGAGACGTTGTGTTAGACAGTTAGACATTGATGTATTGTTGTTCTACTTCCTACAGAGTGAAACACTGTAGTGTCAGCTAGTGGAGACGTTGTGTTAGACAGTTAGACATTGATGTATTGTTGTTCTACTTCCTACAGAGTGAAACACTGTAGTGTCAGCTAGTGGAGACGTTGTGTTAGACAGTTAGACATTGATGTATTGTTGTTCTACTTCCTACAGAGTGAAACATGGAGGAGAAGATTGGCTTAATGCTCCACTCAGCACAAAAAGTGAGTGACATTTCATACATTTTTGTATAATTATGTTGTCCTGAAAACTAACAAATATGAAAATATGGTTATTCGGGGGTTCCGCACAACTCTACCCGAACCCGACCGGGCCCAACCCAACTTTTTTGGACAGAGAAATATGTTAATTAGCTAATTAGAATTTTATTGTAATATTAGGCTGAGATAAAAAGTAAAGCAACGAGGAGAGGAGCAGCACATTTATTTTAGTAACACACACTTAGGCTCATTCACACATGACAAACTAGCATGTTCTGACTCCCATTGAACAAGCATCGAGGCGACCATCAGACAGTCAGAAACAGGCAGAACAAGCAGAATAACAATGTGTTTGATATGTGTGTATTTGGCTTCTTAGTATTGTAACCCCCATACAACGGTGCAGAAAGTCTACCCAAAATAACAGATCCCTGTGTTCAGTGCTCAAGGATTCTTTATAAACTTTAAATAGCATAAGAGCGTTGGTGGATCATCTGTTTGTAAACTCACTTCAGAGATAGGAATAAAATGAATGGACAGCTGCTATGAAGATTTACTCACCTCACCAGGCTGGATTGGAATCCATAATGGAATTAAATGATTGGAATCCATGATGGAATTAAATGGAACAGTGACATGCTGCCTAACATTATTTTGGCGATATTCTATTGAAATCTCATTTTCTCACTGTCTGAACCGCACAGTGCCACCTGTGGTGACCCTATCCTACACTCACAAAGTGAGTCTTTAATGTGTACTGTGTTGTTTTCTCATCAGTTTTCCATCGTCTCACACTGGACACAAACACAGCACAAAGAGACCTCTCTCTGTCTGAGGACAACAGGAAGGTCACAGGGAGGTCAGAAGGGCAGGGGGTCAGGGGGTCACCTGATCACCCCGACAGGTTTGATGTCTGGAAACAGGTTCTGTGTACACAGAGTGTGACTGGATGCTGTTCCTGGGAGGTAGAGTGCAGTGGACAGGTTCATATATCAGTGGCTGACACAACAATCAGCAGGAAAGGACATGGTGATGACTGTAGGCTTGGATACAATGACAAGTCCTGGAGTCTGTGGTGTGATGGTGTTGATGGTAACAGTTACTCTGTCAGACACAACAGACAGCAGACTGTCCTCCCTGTCAGAGCCTCTAAAGGCTCCAACAGAGTAGCAGTGTATGTGGACCATCCTGCTGGGACTCTGTCCTTCTACACAGTGTGCTCTGACTCACTGAGTCACCTGCACACCTTCCAGACCACCTTCACTGGACCTCTCTGTGCTGGGTTCAGGTTGTACTGGGACCCTTCCTCAGTGAGTCTGTGATCAGAGATAGTCTCTATGTGAGGGTGACATCATCAGGTCACCATGGTTACTCAACATGTTTGGGAAGGTGTAGGTTGAGCTGTTACCATGACCATTGAGACTAGCTGAGTCCATAAATGACTAACCATGATGTCACTCATCACAGTGGCATCATTGTGATGATGTAATAAGCAGCACAGTGACATCACACATTACAGCAGTGGTGTCAAACTCATTTTGGGTGGGGGCCGCATTGGACTTAATGTGACTTCATGGGGGCCCGAGTGCCGCAGTGGAACCAGTCGCAGACCACAAGCATGCATGGCACACACATGTTTACATACACAGCCGTTACTTCTACAATACAATACATCACACAAGTCATATGTATTATTAAAGGTTAATGAAACCCCCCCTTGACATTGATTTTTGCAAAATTGATTCCCGGGGGGCACGGTGGAACAGTGGTTAGTGCTGTCGCCTCACAGCTAGAAGGTCCTGTCTGCCTTGAAAATGTGAATTTTGAGAACAGAAGTGAAATCAAGTCACCGGTGAAAAAAGAGCACAGATTGCGATTTTGCGGCCCACGGGCTTGATCTGGCCCGTGGGCCTTGACTTTGACATATGTGCATTACAGCTCCTGGACGTTGTCATGTCAACACCCCCATGCATTTGACCTTTGACCCCAGAACCCTGTTAGATCTGATGTTAGTTGTCAAAATTGTTAGAAACTGTATGATAATTTCACTGTTGTTAACACATCACATTGTGATGCATTGTGAGCTTGTAAAACTGCTAATTTTAAGATCACCTAAAGATCACCTATGCCTTTTTATGCCTCCTAAAATGAATACTAGTATTTGAGACTGTATATATATATATATGCATATAGCAAGCTTTCCTAGTATTCATCTTAGGAGCCATAAAGAGGCATAGGTGATCTTAAAATGAAAAACATTTTTTTCCCCTGGGCATGTTTACAAAATAATTTGCAGAAAAGAAAAACAACAAATAAAGGCCTTTTTTCTACTGTTAGGCCCAAACAAAATGACGTTTGTTGTAATGATTTGTCACAATCAGAGTTGTCTTCATATAAACCATTACATCTTCGACTTTCAAGAAACAAAATGAATTGGAATTGTCCTCTGGGCTGAACACATACATTTGATAATAAAGCTGTTCAGTCAACTAAATTTAGACTAACACTAAAACATTTTAGAAGATTACAACGTGACTAAAATTAAAAATACAATCTAAATTTGCTGTAAAATTCATTGAAAACAGTAGATCGACAAGCTCATAATGGGTCCAGATATAAAAAAAAGTACAGTTCAGATATAATGTTAATGTCAATAAAATGATCTTTAAATCTGTTAGATAGAAGACACAACCCCTCACTCCATGATGTGTAAGACCCCTCACTTCAATGACATGATGTATGATAAGACCCCTCACTACAATGACATGATGTATGATAAGACCCCTCACTACAATGACATGATGTATGATAAGACCCTCACTACAATGACATGATGTATGATAAGACCCCTCACTACAATGACATGATGTATGATAAGACCCCTCACTACAATGACATGATGTATGATAAGACCCCTCACTACAATGACATGATGTATGATAAGACCCCTCACTACAATGACATGATGTATGATAAGACCCCTCACTACAATGACATGATGTATGATAAGACCCCTCACTACAATGAGATCATTGATGAATGCTTCATCATCTGGGTTAATATTGACTGTAGAAATGTAATGGTTTTCCTCTAATGACTGTAACTGATTTATGAACGGCAGTAATGCCTGATGTCCTCAGACACTTTCATTAGTGTTCCATCTTTGTATAATATTTGTATATATGTATATTTGTATATTTCTATATTGTTCAAATGTATAGACATTGTTAATAGTGATATAGTTATTCTATCCACCTTGGGTGTGACTGTGAGGTGATGATTAGTGATGGTGTGCACCTGCACAACGTCACACTCCTTCAAAAGAGACTTGACTCCCACAACTCCTCACACTGTAGAAGGCTGTTAGCCCAAACGTTTGGACTGATGAAATAGAGAAATAAACCTGATGGAATCTATTCTTGGTGTGTGTGACCTCTATTCTTTATGATGTTGATTCAGCCCAGTGATTCACCATAACTCAGAGCATGGTGGTAACAAGAAGAATGATTTCAATGTGTTTATAAAGGTGTCTAGCAACAAACAGACGTGTCAAACAAATTCTCTAATGCGAATCCATGTGTGGAACTGTTTAAAGCAAGGGTGGGCAATTATTTTTCCCAAGGGGCCAAATGAGACACATAAAATATTGTGGAGGGCCAAGACTAAAGGCTGAACTAAAGTCTGCGGAATATTAGTTTAATTTCAAGATAAAAGAGCCACAGAGAACCACCATTTGATGACATTTTAGCCCCACAGACCCCAAAACTAAAGATTTCTTTTGCTTTTGTGCACAATACCAGGCTGGATTTCACAAACAAAACAGTCCAACATACACATCAAAATGTCCATTAATCTACATTCTCTAGTTGTGTAGAATTGGGCTAATTCACATGATGAATATTTTAACTCTTGAGGGTGTAAAAATGAAACCAAATGGACCCGCTGGGTCCATTTGGTTTCATTTTTACGCTCTCAAAGAGTTACACCTGGTTAACCAACTTTCCATATTTAACTGGAATTCTCTCAAGGACCACTGGTGGTCCGCGGGCCGGTCAGAGTCAGCCAAAGGGCCGCATTTGGCCCCGGGCCGCATAATGCCCAGGTATGGTTTAAAGAGAGGATGACTTATTTTAAACTGTTTAGAACCCGTGTTTAGAATGCAACCAATGGATTGGCAATCAGACGGATAACCACTTCCTAATCACTTCCGTAATCAGCAATCACTTCTTTAAATAAGATAAAGACATCTAATTATTCACCTGCAAAACACAGACGGTGTCATGCAGAAATGTGTTCAAATTCACAGGTTGACAGTTAATATGTAAGAAAGAGTTCTGGTAGTTCAAATTGCCATTGCTGTACAGGGCTATTATACATATAGGGCTATTTATATAATTTATTATAGGCCTTATTGGGTAAAATTGTACACCAAGGCTAGAATGATATACCCAGAATTGGATTTGGAGCCAAATGTTGAGTTAATGGTGTGAAAATTCTTGTGCCTGTGTCTGAACCAGCAGAAGTATGTTTATTATTGTAATGTTTGTCCAGCAGAGGGCGACAGACTCACACATTTGGTGTCACATTCCTCGATCCCATTCAGACAAGAAGCAATCTGAGAACCCATAGTCAAAAAATAAAGGAAAAACAGTGTCCTCTTTTCCTGTGAATGTAACGTTAGTCAACAGTCTGTCTGGAGAGAGACTAGACAAGAAGCAACAGTTCATTCAAAGAACAGAAGACTCAATGCAGTCAGTGGACATTCATTTATCTGTTTTACACTATTAACGCAACAGAAGACTCAATGCAGTCAGTGGACATTCATTTATCTGTTTTACACTATTAACACAACAGAAGACTCAATGCAGTCAGTGGACATTCATTTATCTGTTTTACACTATTAACACAACAGAAGACTCAATGCAGTCAGTGGACATTCATTTATCTGTTTTTACACTATTAACACAACAGAAGACTCAATGCAGTCAGTGGACATTCATTTATCTGTTTTTACACTATTAACACAACAGAAGACTCAATGCAGTCAGTGGACATTCATTTATCTGTTTTTACACTATTAACACAACAGAAGACTCAATGCAGTCAGTGGACATTCATTTATCTGTTTTTACACTATTAACACAACAGAAGACTCAATGCTGTCAGTGGACATTCATTTATCTGTTTTTACACTATTAACACAACAGAAGACTCAATGCAGTCAGTGGACATTCATTTATCTGTTTTAAACTATTAACACAACAGAAGACTCAATGCAGTCAGTGGACATTCATTTATCTGTTTTACACTATTAACACAACAGAAGACTCAATGCAGTCAGTGGACATTCATTTATCTGTTTTAAACTATTAACACAACAGAAGACTCAATGCAGTCAGTGGACATTCATTTATCTGTTTTACACTATTAACACAACAGAAGACTCAATGTGGTCAGTGGACATTCATTTATCTGTTTTTACACTATTAACACAACAGAAGACTCAATGTGGTCAGTGGACATTCATTTATCTGTTTTTACACTATTAACACAACAGAAGACTCAATGCAGTCAGTGGACATTCATTTATCTGTTTTTACACTATTAACACAACAGAAGACTCAATGCAGTCAGTGGACATTCATTTATCTGTTTTTACACTATTAACACAACAGAAGACTCAATGCAGTCAGTGGACATTCATATATCTGTTTTACACTATTAACACAACAGGAGACTCAATGCAGTCAGTGGACATTCATTTATCTGTTTTTACACTATCAACACAACAGAAGACTCAATGCAGTGGACATTCATTTATCTGTTTTTACATTACTAGGGCCTTACCCGTTGTGAATATATGAACACCAAATGATGTACTCACTGTGTGGGTAATGTGAATCCTTCATCACATTATGTGATGAAGGATTTGATGAAGGATCGCTTTAATGCACACGCACAGACACTGCAATGGCCAGTCATAAAGTGTGTGTGTGTGTGTGTGTGTGTGTGTGTGTGTGTGTGTGTGTGTGTGTGTGTGTGTGTGTGTGTGTGTGTGTGTGTGTGTGCGTGCGTGCGTGCGTGTGTGTGTGTGTTTTGGTATTTGCATTGCCCCCTGTGGCCGAAAAGGGAATTGCCAATGTTAAGCGAATGGGGAAATTTAATTCACCAATAAATTCATTATTTATCAACAATTTGTTAATTTGAAAAAAAAGGGCTTCATCAGTCTCTTCCTAATGTTATGGTCAATGGCTGTGTGAAAAATCATAGTGATCGGTGCTGCCAGTGATGAGTTATGCTCGCTTCAGACATTTAGACATTCAGACATTCAGACAGACATTCAGACAGACAACTCCTTAATTATAGTATTGATTAACACAACAGAAGACTCAATGCAGTCAGTGGACATTCATTTATCTGTTTTTACACTATTAACACAACAGAAGACTCAATGCAGTCAGTGGACATTCATTTATCTGTTTTTACACTATTAACACAACAGAAGACTCAATGCAGTCAGTGGACATTCATTTATCTGTTTTTACACTATTAACACAACAGAAGACTCAATGCAGTCAGTGGACATTCATTTATCTGTTTTTACACTATTAACACAACAGAAGACTCAATGCAGTCAGTGGACATTCATTTATCTGTTTTACTCTATTAACACAACAGAAGACTCAATGCAGTGGACATTCATTTATCTGTTTTACACTATTAACACAACAGAAGACTCAATGCAGTAAGTGGACATTTTTGTCTCTTTTTTCACTGACAGAACAAATTAGTTCCTTTCAAACTACAGAACATATAATTATGTGATCTCCGTCGAGCCTTTTGTCTTATTCCTTTAACAATCAATGCCATCTACTATTTGCAAACTAACAAAAATAAAGCATTCAATCAATCAATCAATCAATATGGTTTTCAAACAATGAATGGTCCTTAAGTCAGTTCTACAAAAATAGAGAATGAATAGTTATTTTTGAACAACCTGTGCCTGTTATCATGGGACAAAATCCTACCTAACTATCTAAGTTTTGTCATCAAATGGTCTGTTATAAAAGTACTGCATTTGAAGGCTTTAGGAGAAAATAGTAGTTCTGTTCAGAATACTGTAAATTGACTCCCATCTTTCTGAAAAATAAAACTGAATTGCTTATTAACTTATTAACTTATTACACATAAATGCCCAATTCAGATCTATTTAGGTTCATCTTAGAATGAACATGTTTGCCATCAAATTAATCTTTTAATTTTTCATAGTTTTAGAACACAATGAAAAGTATATTTGGGTCAATAGCAGGTTTTGTCAGATAAAAAAAAATATCACTCACACCTTCAAACTCCATTTACAGGTTTTTATAATTCAGCTGTGGACGAATGCATGTGCTGGAACCTTTTATTTTGAAAGTAAACTTTAACATTCTACTAGTCATACATACTTATATCGAAACCTCATTCAAACATAGGTTCATCTTACAGTGGACATGATTGCCTGAAAATTAATCTTTAAAATGTTACATATTTTATCAATATCACGCTTTCAAATTTAAGAAATGTAAGAAATGTAATGGGAAGTTTTTGGAATGTCAGAATAATCACTTATTTCAGCTTACTGTTGACACACATGTTGGAACATTTTAGTTTGAAATGTGTTGGCATAGCTCTCTTTTGGGTCACCAGTTCATGGGTTCGATTCCCAGGCACCACCGAATCAGTGTATGAGTAGAACAGCCTGGCTGTGGTGAGTCGTGCAGGAAGGGAGCTGGGAGCTGATGGTAAGTGTGGTTCCACCTCAGTAATCCATCTCCCAGTGGTCTAGTGTGTTACAGGTGTTACTGACTGATACTAACAATAAGCCATTCTGATATTTTGTATTTCATCTCCTTTTTCATGATAAAACACATGAAAAAAGACGTACTATGTTATTTTTTATTGTGATTTTCAACAATCCAACTACATTGATTTCCAATGTCAACCCTGGATGCCAACTGGCCTTTCACAGCGAATGGATGCCTCCAGATTGAACATATCAGATACAGGTGATGGTATTCCTGTTGACACACCTCCTCCAGATTGAACATATCAGATACAGGTGATGGTATTCCTGTTGACACACCTCCTCCAGATTGAACATATCAGATACAGGTGATGGTATTCCTGTTGACACACCTCCTCCAGATTGAACATATCAGATACAGGTGATGGTATTCCTGCTGACACACCTCCTCCAGATTGAACATATCAGATACAGGTGATGGTATTCCTGTTGACACACCTCCTCCAGATTGAACATATCAGATACAGGTGATGGTATTCCTGTTGACACACCTCCTCCAGATTGAACATATCAGATACAGGTGATGGTATTCCTGTTGACACACCTCCTCCAGATTGAACATATCAGATACAGGTGATGGTATTCCTGTTGACACACCTCCTCCAGATTGAACATATCAGATACAGGTGATGGTATTCCTGTTGACACACCTCCTCCAGATTGAACATATCAGATACAGGTGATGGTATTCCTGGTGACACACCTCCTCCAGATTGAACATATCAGATACAGGTGATGGTATTCCTGTTGACACACCTCCTCCAGATTGAACATCGATCGATGATACATCGAGTGTTCCCTCGGTGTTCCTCTCTGCGGATGTCTGCATCACGTGTTCATGTTTTTTTCTTGTCCAGTGACATAAGCCCTCCTCCTCCTCCTCCACTCCACATGTGGAGACGCACAGACAACACTGCTTGAAACCCCACACCCCTCCACCCCCTTCTAGCACTGCAGCTAAACGCTCACACGCACGCACAGACGCACATTAAACTTTTTTAACATTTGTTTCTGGAGGAAAAGAAAGATTGTGCAGTTTTAGCTGCAAATAATTCCTGTCATAATAAAAGGGACAACCACTAGGACATGCATATATTGTGTCATGTGTTTGTTTGTTTTGTTTATCATTTCACTGATATTTTGTGTTTGTTGAATTTAACTGAATTGACAGAGAGAGAGAGAGAGAGAGAGAGAGAGAGAGAGAGAGAGAGAGAGAGAGAGAGAGGGGGGGGGGGGTCTGAACAGCAGTTTATCATAAATCATGTGATCACAGTACAGGGAGGTGCATGTCTGTTTCCTGACTTCAGTCTCTAACAGACAGTCAGTCACCATTTTAACACCCAGAGAACTGAACTCTATGGAGCTCTTCATGAAGCATCGAAGTGTAAAGATTTAATATCAAGGTAAGTGTTTTCAACCTGGAACTATAATGTCTCTGGTCTGGCACTGAACAGTTTTTAGTAAGTTGAATATGTTGAATACCGTAACAATGAAGTTATATTACTTGTAGTTCTGTCTCTCCATCATTCTCATTCTAACTTTATCTACATCAGGATTTAAATGATTTAAATGATGATTCTCCTCCAGAGGAAAGATGCCTGAGAATGACTTATTCTGTTATAAGTTATAACAGAACACATAGAGAATGACTTATTCTGTTAAGTTATAACAGAACACATAGAGAATGACTTCTGTTAGAAACCAAGAACAGTAAAGCACATCCACACTTTAACGGATAGCCTCATTCCACCCACTATGTCAACAGGAGAGCACAGTGAGCATTTACAAGAAATGGTGTGACTTCTAGTGAATAGAGATATACAGTATACAGACTGTAGACTGTAAGTTACTGTATACAAGGACAAGCAGACAGTGAGCTGCAGTACTTATCAGTGATTACACTTCATATATATCAAGCAATATATCAAACAGCAAAGTAAGTTATAATACACTAATCCGTTGACATTTTCCTGTTGTATTGTGACTGTTGACAGATTTCCTGAAGAGCAGAGATGAGTCAGTGTGAGGAGAGAGAGGCTGACAAACATCACATCCACACACCAGAGTCTCCACATACAACGTACGTTGATACTGCAATATACATTACGTTTTTCCTATATACCACATATATGATGTCTCAACGTAAATAACTAAACATTTGTCCAGTTCTAAGTAAAACAGTAGCATGTGTGTAGTCTTGACATGGCTTTTGTGCAAAACAGTTCTGTAAATCTATCTATGCAACTGTACTGTATGTTTAGGACATTTTGGTTGCTAGTCCCTCCAAAGCATGACAGATTAAAAGTACATCAAGCCAAGCCTCTGGACTTTGAATTTGGAATTTGTCTTGTGCACTAATAATGACATGAGACACACGGCACTGACAAGAGTGATTTATAAATATATTGATGTCTGTTAGAGCAGGGGTTCCCAAACTAATGTACAATTCAACAAAATCAGTGAAATGCAATGTTGAAAAGGATAGCAAACACATTTCAACCACAGTAACCAGAACCACATTGTTACACAACTAACATAGCCCCAGGATTAATGCAGTATTAATTAATGCAGACAATGACTTATAATTCTGTTATAAATTATACCAGAACACATAGAGGCTTTCATAGAGAATGACTTATAAATCTGTTATAAGTTATGACAGTAAAGCACATCCACACTTTTCAACATGTGCAGGATACCAAAAAGTAACAAAGAGAAGAAAATGGATCTGAAAGCTGTTTTAAAAGCTCCCATGAATGTATTAAAGTGGAAAAATAAGTAAAGAACTGAACCTATAGGGTCTTGTAGGCTATAAAGAATGAGTGTTTTATATACGTCTGCTTTATTTGGCGGTATGGTGTTGAGCTGCAGTCATACTGAAAGTAGATCACAGACACACACACACACACGCACGCACGCACGCATGCACACTCGAACACATACAGACAGAAATACTTGCCGCATTTATAATTTCCATATACATCATTATGTAGTTACATTGAATCAATGCGTGTTTAAGAAGAATGTACCAGCTCATTGTTGACTATTTATTTTAGGCTGCTTTTATGTTCTTTATGGTAATAGAAGTCATAGCATTGTTTCATTGCTTTGAAGGGAAGCATCCTACTAACTTTGTAATTCAGTTTCACTTCAGTGATGAATACCATGTGTTTGTGGTGAAGAGTGAGAGGATGCTGTTGAACGTCTTTTTTTCTGTCTTGTCAGGTCGCCCCGGCAAATGTGACTAAACTGACAACGTTGTATTGACGTCGTTTTGCAACACAGCTGAGGTGACGTGGACGTCTTTTTGCAACCTGTCAGGTTGTGTATCGAAACGATGTATGGATGTCTGGTCATGTCTGTCTGGGTTTGTCCCAATGTACACCCCTCCCTTTTTCTTTACATAGTTCCATCACCTTTATCTTTTCATATTAAGTGAGGTCAACCCCAGGGTGGTATAATTTTCCTCCTAACATGCAACATGTATGTGTGTAACTTTAATGTGTAGTGGCCAGAATGGCACTTTAAATACATGTTCTCTCATTCCCTGTCCTCACACAACCTACACAACCTAAAGTTTTAAAACTGCTGTTTTCCTTTCCTCTGTCCTCACGCAAAAATATAAAGTTTGAAGACATATTTTATCCTTCACTTACCTCTGTCCTCACATAACCTACAGTTTAAAAAGCTGCTTCCTTGTGTACTTTCAGCAGTGACTCCTCCTTCCTTCCTACAGACAACTGTATGTGTGCTAGACTAGAGCACTGTCGACCATTTGATACAACATCACAGAGAAGTCAACACCCTGGAGACCTTTATGCCTCGTTGGATTAAAGATTAATATCTGGTAAGTGTTTTAATGCTGTGCTTTAATCACTAGAACTATGATTCTGTTGTATAGAGTCTTGTATACAGAATCGGAGGTATAATTCTGTTGTATAGAGTCTTGTATACAGAATGGAGGTATAATTCTGTTGTATAGAGTCTTGTATACAGAATGGGAGGTATTCTGTTATCAGATCAACTTGAATCTGTTCACTCAGTAGCTCTATATGCAACACTGCCCAAAAGGTAGACTGTGATCTATCAGTAGATCACAGTAGTACATTATGACAGCTCACTAAAAGTTAAAAGGTGACTTTGTATTGACATAAAACATGCCTTGACTTATAATGCAGTCAATGCATTGTTTAAGAGTGTAGCAAAGTTATATGAGAGAGAGAGAGAGAGAGAGAGAGAGAGAGAGAGAGAGAGAGAGAGAGAGAGAGAGAGAGAGAGAGAGAGAGAGAGAGAGAGAGAGAGAGAGAGAGAAGTTTACTGGAAACCATGTGGAGGAGGAGGGAGTTGGCTGTTTCCTCTCTCTCTCTCTCTCTCTCTCTCTCTCTCTCTCTCTCTCTCTCTCTCTCTCTCTCTCTCTCTCTCTCTCTCTCTCTCTCTCTCCTTTGCACTGCCTTGTGTTGTGAGCTTGTGGTTCGGCTAGTTTCATCATGTTCCTATAAAGAAGTAGAAGTGTCTCTTTGCACTTTGCTGTGTGTGTGTGTGTGTGTGTGTGTGTGTGTGTGTGTGTGTGTGTGTGTGTGTGTGTGTGTGTGTGTGTGTGTGTGTGTGTGTGTGTGTGTGTGTGTGTGTTGTAATGTTGACAGGTTTCCTGAAGACCAAAGATGAGTCAATGTGAGGAGAGAGAGGAGAAGGGAGCTGAACCTGGACCTCCACACAAGTACCGGTATGTGAATCTATGTGAATATATGTATATATATATATATATATATATATATATATATATATATATATATATATATATATATATATATATATATATATATATATATATATATATATATATATATATATATATATATGTGTGTGTGTGTGTGTGTGTGTGTGTGTGTGTGTGTCTTAAGATAATAATAAGTTAAGATAATCCATCCACCTCACAGTTGTGCCACATTAAGATGCAGATCATGACCGTGACATCATGGTTAGTGCACATCATGATTAGTGCACAGGTGTACCTTAGACTGTCCACATTAAAAGGCCACCCTGAAATGTGCAATTTTGTTTTGCCTTATTGGGTGTATGGGCCTCCGAACCAGTCAGTATCTGGTGTGACCACCATTTGCCTCATGCAGTGCAACACATCTTCTTCGCATAGAGTTTATCAGATTGTCAATTGTGGCCTGTGGAATGTTGGTCCACTCCTCTTCAAAGGCTGTGTGAAGTTGTTGGATATTAGTGGGAACTGGTACGTGCTGTCGAAATGGTAATAATGTGGTAATAATGTGTTATTACCATTTTGACAGTGTGTACCAGTTCCCAGGGAAGGATTATCCAACGGGCACGTTGGGCAGAGGCCCAGGGGCCCCTGAGCTAGGGGGGCCCATGAGCTTGAGTGTACACGTGATCGCTAAGAGGCTCAAGCTCAGGGCCCACCTAAAAAGGGGTAAAAGTGAATAATAGTGATGCACACGGTCCTTATTAACAATGGGTTTACTAGTTTTGTGTCACTAAAACAGCCCCAAAAGTCCTAAACCATCATGTCGCATTGCTGGGCAGAAAAATCCTTTGGCTGGTGGTGACCCAGGGGCGCTTCATTTCATAATCCGCCTATGCCAGTTCCCACTAATATCCCGCAACTTGACATAGCCATTGTGCATCTGTGCACTAACCATGATGTGACATCTGCATTTTGATGTGGCACAGGTGGGATGGATTATCTTAACAAAGCAGAAGTGCTCAATATCACACACATTTAGGCAGATTTGTGAACAGTGTTTGGGAGAAATGGTAATAGTGTATATCTGGAATGAATTTTAGGTCTTTAAGTTCATCCCCTGAAAAATGGGAGCAAAAACAAAAGTGTTGAGTTTATATTTTTGTTGAGTGTATACATCAAGGATAAAACCAGTGTTCTACAAGGATAAAACCAGATTCTGGAAAAGAAAAAAAAATCTGAATATCTTATTCTCTTACTAGGAATACAATGAACAGTTTTGAACATGTGTTATTTGTATTATTCACATGATAATTGTATGTAACAATATGTCTATGATTCCAGAAGTGTTCACCACAGACCAGAGTCTCCAACAGCCACCTGTGTGTCTATGAAGAGTGACTGGTCTATGGGAGAACCTCCTGACCTCAGTAATGAACCTGGACCTCCACACAAGTATGTGAATCCTCCTTTACAACACTATGATACATCTTCACAATATCTTCCAGTACTTGATAGTAATTACTAATGCAAAACATGATATTTCATCAAGGTCTACCCTTCCTGTCCAATCTTAACTATAGATTACTGCGAACACTGTCCCCCTTACTATGATCATCTGTGTGTGTGTGTGTGTGTGTGTGTGTGTGTGTGTGTGTGTGTGTGTGTGTGTGTGTGTGTGTGTGTGTGTGTGTGTGTGTGTGTGTGTGTGTGTGTGTCACGCCCTCCATATTTGAGCATGTTTCACTTATTTTTATGTTATTATAACTAGTTAATAATGAATAGTTTTGACCACAGCCTTTTTATTCATATGATTCCAGACGTGTGTGCCACAGATCAGAGTCTCCAACACCCAGTTGTGTGTCTATGAAGAGTGATAAATCTAAAGGAGGAGTTCCTAACTTCAGTAATGAACCTGGACCTCCAGATACACAGTATGTAAATCTTGTAGATTATACACAACATTATGGTATGACAACACACTAAGGTACATGTTAATTACTGAAGCACAGGTGATCATTTCATGATGGAATATCCTCCCTCACCTTGTTGAGGTGACTGTAATGTCATTATGTCTGTCACTCTCATGTGTCCAATGAGAGACAATACAGAAAATAAACCAATCACACTATATAACCACTTTTATCTGAACCATAAACATTGTTTCAGTCAGGATGTCAGGCTCAAGCTGCATTGCACTGTGTTAAGACTTCATCATTGTTGAGATCCAAATGAAGTCTTAAGGCAGGGGATAAAAGGTTAGGTATAACCAACTAACAAGCCATTTGAAATTAGGTTGCATCTAGTGATTATATTATTTATGACATACTCAAACAGATGAACTAATCTCTCTCAGCTGTTACTCACATTCAACTACAGGATTATGATCCTTCCAGTCAGACAGGCACACACCAGCAACAGACACAGAACACAACAAATGTTGTTTGATTAAACCTAATGTGCTATGAAAAATAGCTTCCAATAGCTTAGAGACAGCTGCCTATTTCTGTGTCATCAACTGCAAAACTATCTCCCACAGTCGCACTGTGAGTGAAGCACAGAAATGCCTGATTTATCCTTTACAACGCGTTCCACCATGCTGAAAATAGAGAGATTGATTGGTTGATTGATGATTGATTGATAGATTCAGTTTGCATAATGGCTGTGTGTGTGCGTGCGTGCATCACACCACTCCATATTTGGTCATGTTTCACTTATTTTTATGTTATTATAACTAGTTAATAATGAATAGTTTTGACCACAGCCTTTTTATTCATATGATAATAATGTGTATGATTCCAGACGTGTGTGCCACAGATCAGAGTCTCCAACAGCCAGCTGTGTGTCTATGAAGAGTGATAAATCTAAAGGAGGAGTTCCTAACTTCAGTAATGAACCTAAACCTCCACACAAGTATGTTAATCCTCCTTTACAACAAAACTATGATACGTCTTCACAATATCATCCTGGGTACTTGTTAATAATTACTAAACCAAAACACCATGTTTCATCCAGGCGGCTCCTTCCTGTCCTAACTATAGATTATTTTGAACACTGTATCCCTTACTATGAACATCATCTGTATGGCTGTGTGTGTGTGTGTGTGTGTGTGTGTGTGTGTGTGTGTGTGTGTGTGTGTGTGTGTGTGTGTGTGTGTGTGTGTGTGTGTGTGTGTTTTTGTGTGTGTGTGTGTGTGTGTGTGTGTGTGTGTGTGTGTGTGTGTGTGTGTGTGTGTGTGTGTGTGTGTGCGCGTGTGTGTGCATCACACACTCCATATTTGGACATGTTTCACTTATTTTTGTTATTATAACTAGTTAATAACGAATAGTTTTGACCACAGCCTTTTTATTCATATAATAATGTGTATGATTCCAGACGTGTGTGCCACAGAGCAGAGTCTCCAACACCCAGCTGTGTGTCTATGAAGAGTGACAAATCTAAAGGAAGAATTCCTAACTTCAGTAATGAACCTGTACCTCCAGATACACAGTATGTAAATCTTGTACATTATACACAACATTATGGTATGACAACACACTAAGGTGCATGCTAACTACTGAAGCACAGGTGATCATTTCATGATGGAATATCCTTCCTCCTGAAAATGTTCTATGAGGATAAAACCAGACACTGAAAAAGCTAAATATGGTGCTTAGGAAATAATAAACAATGTTATTCATAATTGCAACAACATTTGTATGATTCCAGAAGCATGTATGACAGATCAGAGTCTGCAACATCCAGCTGTGTGTCTATGAAGAGTGACAAATCTAAAGGAGTTCCTAACTTTAGTAATGAACCTGGACCTCCAGATACACAGTATGTGGATCCTGCTATAGCCTTACAATATAAATAATATGATATCATTCTAATTATATACCAACATAATTCAGGGTGAACATATGCTTATAGACGTGGCACGCATATATAGTGTCACAATATTCTATGTACGTTGTATATACATGTATTTGAATAAGTATTACATAGTGTATATTCATGTCAACAGAGAAAGGTGTGTTCTGACTGACACAGAGGTGACACCCAGTCCATCAACCACCAGTGAACAAAGTAAGTAAGTAAGTGCACTCATTGCAAATGGCAGAAATCATTATCAGACTGAAGGACTTTGCACACCAGTGGGAAAAAGGGAAGAGAAAAATAGAATATTGGAGTCATCCTATCGTCACCTCACAATTAGGAAGGGTCTTTTCAGACCGTTTACTGTATAAGACGCACATTCAGAACTGCTCTTAGAATGAACAGTGACTGACCCACCAACTAAGACTATCTATGAGCGTACGATAAGCCCATTGAGGCTAAACAACAGTCACAGGCATACACACACACACACACACACACACACACACACACACACACACACACACACACACACACACACACACACACACACACACACACACACACAGCCAAATATGTTGGTAAAGTGTCGCAGCTATCCGCTGAATCTGCAGGCTATTCATAAGTAAGAACAAGTTTAAACAGGCCTGCTGAAAGTATTAGGAGCTTAGGAAACTATCACTAGCTCTGCTGTGAAACGCCCACAGACCCAGACATAATGCATGAATGATGGCTGAGCTCTAGGCCTGACCTTCGATCATGATTTCTGTGATTGAAGCGTCGCAATTAAAAAACAATCGAAGATCGGCGCTTCGATTGTGTGTGTGTGTGTGTGGGGGGGGGGGAGTACGTACTGTACAATACTTGACAACTAAACTAAACAGTTCACATGTTGCACTTATGCCTAAAATAGCTCTTATTTGCGTCTCCCTAGTTGAAAGCAATGCAATTCCAACTCCAGCTTGTCTCCGTTTAGGCTGCATGAACATCAGCTTGAGTGCTCAGTTTGTAACCCCCTCATTGTCGCAACACTATGGCTCTGATGTGAGGCTCGCAGACCTAAAGGGCAGAGACGTGCACACACTGACCAAGGTGTCTCCAGCCCCTCCCCAGTGCCCATTTACTCAGGTTATAAGACAGGGTAGATGGCCATGGACCCCCACCCCCCCCCTCTAAAACCCTTTGCACGTCCCTGCAAATAGGAAGCCTTTCTTTTTTTGTCTTTCCAAGCAGAGCTGAACAACACACTGGACTGCTACTCACGTAGTTGTGTCGTTGTCTGTAAACAGCTTGCAGATTTGGGTTGCGTGGTCCTTGTATTTGTGTGTCCCAAAAACTGCACCGCTGTGCAACAATGTTGTACCAATTCTGAATCAATTATATCTATGTGTAACAACTGATCCTGTGTTGTTACTTTTGGCAGTTTTTTGTGACAAATTCTATATATTCTGTGGGGTAAAGTATGTTTGCTGTGGACATGTAAAGTTAGAAATTAACCTGAATGCATACATTTGCTTCTCATTTCAGATGTCAGTGTACAGGACGATTATAAGGACAGTTTGATCAGTCTGGATGAAGTGAAAGACAACATGACAGAAGAGTCTGTCACCAACACCTACTCAGAGCTCTACATCTCAGTGGGACAGAGTGAAGGGGTTAATAGGCAACATGAGGTGATACAGCTTGAGAGAACCTCCAACATGAAGACCTTCCATGATGAACCAATCAACTGCTGTAAAATCTTTAAGATCATCCTCCCTGGCAGAAAGAAACCCTGCAGAAGAGTTCTGACCAATGGCATCGCTGGCATTGGAAAAACATTCTCTGCCCGCAAGTTCACTCTGGACTGGGCAAGAGGTTTGGAGAATCAAGACATAGATCTCCTGGTTCCCTTTTCATTCCGGGAGCTGAACCTGGTCAGAGATAAGCAGTACAGTCTTCTCAACCTGATCCATGATTTCCACCCAACATTAAAGAAGGTCACAGCAGAGCAGCTTGCTGCCTGGAAGGTAGCCTTCATCTTTGATGGTCTTGATGAAAGCAGGTTTCCATTGCACTACAACAAAAATGAAATAATCCCTGATGTCACAGTGACATCATCGGTAGATGCTCTGTTGACAAACCTCATCAAGGGGAATCTGCTCCCCTCAGCCCTCCTCTGGATAACCACAAGACCTGCAGCAGCCAATCAGATCCCTTCTGCATGTGTTGATATGGTGACAGAAGTGCGAGGATTCACAGACCCCCAGAAGGAAAAGTACTTCAGGAAGAGATTCAGTGAAGAAGTAGAAGAAGAAGAAGAAGAAGAAGAGAAGTTTGCCGACAGAGTCCTCTCACACTTGAAGACATCGAGGACCCTCCACATCATGTGTTACATCCCACTTTTCTGTTGGATCATTGCTACCGTTCTGCTGGACATGTTGAGGACACACACCATGATAGGACAGCTGCCCAAGACCCTGACTGAGATGTGCTGCCACTTCCTGTTGGTTCAGACAAAGAGGAAGAAGAAGAAATATGATGAGACGAATGAAGTTAAAAAAGAAAAATATGTGTCTCAACAGCAACTCACAGAGACTGACAGGGAAGTTCTTCTGAAGCTGGGCAGGCTGGCATTTGAACATCTGAAGAAAGGTAGCATTGTGTTCTACCAAGAAGACCTGGAAGAGTGTGGACTTGATGTGAAAGACGCCTCACTGTACTCAGGAGTGTGCACACAGATCTTCAAAAGAGAGAGTGTGGCGTTCCAGAGAACAGTCTATAGCTTTGTTCATCTGGTCATCCAGGAGTTTCTGGCTGCAGTCTACCTGTTCCACTGTTTCAATGTGAAGAATGTAAAGGTACTAGATGCATTCCTGGGAAATAACTATGACTACAGATACAGTAACCACTCCCTCTCGGACTTCCTGAAAGCGGCTTTGGAAAAATCCCTGGTGAGTACAAATGGCCACCTGGACCTCTTTGTTCGCTTCCTTCATGGCCTCTCACTGCACCCCAACCAAAATCTGTTAGGAGGCCTGCTGGGTCAGACAGAGAACAGTCCAGAGGAGATCCAGAAAGCCATCCAGAACCTGAAGAAGATGAGCAAAATTTCTTATGACTCTCCAGACAGATGTATCAACATCTTCCACTGTTTGATGGAGATGAACGACGACTCATTACATCAGGAGATCCAACAGTACATGAAGTCAGAGAACAGAACAGAGGAACTGTCTGAGATGCAGTGTTCAGCTATCGCTATCATGCTGCTGATATCAGACCTTCTGGAAGAGTTGGACCTGGACAAATACAACACATCAGATAAGGGGCGATATAGGCTGATCCCAGCTGTGAAGAACTGCAAAAAGGCTCGGTTAGTAGTTAAGACATTGTTGATTCCCAATTGATAGCTGCTAAAAATAAATACAATTAAAAAGAAAACAACATCATACATTTTTTACACAATATTGTATGAAACCAAATAGACGCCTTCACACCTATACTCCTGCTACATTATTTTATATCCAATTGATTCCAAACTTAGTTTCCATAAATACTCTACATGAAATTGTTCAGTGAACTCTTACATGTGAACTCTTATTTAATCTACATTTACAGACTTGCTGGCTGTAAACTCAGAAAGACAGACATTGAAGTTGTGTGTTCAGCTCTCAGCTCTAATCCTTCCCATTTGAGAGAATTGGACCTCAGTGAAAACGACCTTCAGGACTCAGGACTAGTGGAGCTGCTCTGTGCTTCACTGAAGAGCCCACACTGTAGACTGGAAGTTCTAAAGTAAGATACATTTACAGATACATTGTATTGATTTATTTATGTAACCCAATCCTTTGTGCTTGATGTTTACATTACCCCAAACATGTTTCAAAGTTTAGTAACGCTTTAAGGCGAATGTATTGGCTATTTCGGCATATAATTGAGTTCCTCACAATTGAGGAGCTTGTAGATTGTGAGACGTTGTAGCTACATTGCAGTTATCAAGCTTTAATATGAAAATAATTCATATTGATATTACGGAAGAAAGAGGCAAATGTAGCATAGTAAAAAAAAAAGCTCAGTGAGGCATTGTGAGCTTGTAGTTGTGGATGCAGTGAATATGAAAGCCAGGCAGAGTGTGAGTGTGAATGTGTGAATGTGTGTGTGTGTGTGTGTGTGTGTGTGTGTGTGTGTGTGTGTGTGTGTGTGTGTGTGTGTGTGTGTGTGTGTGTGTGTGTGTGTGCATTGTGCGTTGTGCGTGGCTCCCTGTGCAAGCAAGAGACTATTAACATTAATGCAGTGAACACAATTACCCATTAATTTAATGTGAATGGCAGGGAGCTAATGGTGGGGAGATTCCCACTTCAATTATAATGTATATTTTCACCTTATGTTTCAGACTGGTTCACTGTGACCTGTCAGAGAGAAGCAGTGAAGCTCTGGCCTCAGCTGGAAGCTCTAATCCCTCCCTAAGAGAGTTGGACCTGAGCCTCAACATGGTGAATGATTCAGTCCTGGAGAACTGCAAGTGAGTAGACTTGGGCTGTGTCCATGTTGGACAGTGCAGTGTTTACCTTAACAGTGTATTCACTCTGACACAAAGTCACAAAGCATGCAGAGAGAAGAATGCAGTTTAGGATAGTAAACATAAACACCTTCTCATTCACATGATTCACATTCATTCCAGCCTCATACTGGCTATTTAAACTGAATGTTTGCTCATCCTGCTGGTTTGCTGCACACACTGATACTGCTGTACTGCTGTAAGCTAAACATGCTCTCTCCTCCACCCCAGCTACCACCATTCCATTCATGAGTTGTACTAGGATCTATCTATCTTGGGGGAGTGGGGGGTAGAGCAGCTCACAATTCATTTGCAATAGAAGTCATGTGGTATGATGGAGAGAGAGCAAAATCAATTTGCATCCGTGACACACATTGGAATGGGTGGTGAAGCAGTCGTGACTGTTAAATTATAAATTAGTTACGACCGGTGAAAATGGTTTGGACTGTTTTTGCCATCGGTGCCAACCTCATGGATTATGCAAAACGGTCGTGACTGTTTGTTATAACGATCGCGGCCGTTTTGCATATGCAGCGGTTGTGATGTTATGCCTAACGTGTCTAACACTCGCAAAATGTCACGTTTAAAAATAACATGTAGTAGCGGACGTTTTGGCCATTGGTCACACAACCTGCATTGCAGTCGCAAATTGATTTCACCCCTCCTGATATGAAGAGAAAATCTTGTTCAATAGAGGAGGAGGAAAGAAAACATCATAGAGCAGGTTGTAGGCAAAACACAGAACAGGATGGGACTTCAGACAAAACAAAAAGGTTGGGTAAACCACCAGCCAATAGGAGAGAAGGGATGTCTCCAGTCTTTATTGTGATAACTGTCATAGTACAGCACTGATGTTTGAAACATAAATGAAGTAGACTGCTCTGGTCGAGTAAGTAATTCAACTGGCCTTATTAAATGTAAGATAAAGGACTTCAAGGTGCATAATGCATTTTGACATTATAGTCTCCTATTCTAGAAACAATACAAGCCTATAACTGATACATCACATATATGATATCAAAGTTGCATCAAGAAGGTATGAAAGCAGTACAATGCTATAGTGGCTAAGGTGGAGTCTGAGGAGGTGATGAGATCCAAACTGGGCAGCAGTGAGTATGTCTGGATGAGCTGCAGGACCAAGATAATGATAGGAGAAACACTGTAGTGTCAGCTAGTGGAGACGTTGTGTTAGACAGTTAGACATTGATGTATTGTTGTTCTACTTCCTACAGAGTGAAACACTGTAGTGTCAGCTAGTGGAGACGTTGTGTTAGACAGTTAGACATTGATGTATTGTTGTTCTACTTCCTACAGAGTGAAACACTGTAGTGTCAGCTAGTGGAGACGTTGTGTTAGACAGTTAGACATTGATGTATTGTTGTTCTACTTCCTACAGAGTGAAACACTGTAGTGTCAGCTAGTGGAGACGTTGTGTTAGACAGTTAGACATTGATGTATTGTTGTTCTACTTCCTACAGAGTGAAACACTGTAGTGTCAGCTAGTGGAGACGTTGTGTTAGACAGTTAGACATTGATGTATTGTTGTTCTACTTCCTACAGAGTGAAACACTGTAGTGTCAGCTAGTGGAGACGGTGTGTTAGACAGTTAGACATTGATGTATTGTTGTTCTACTTCCTACAGAGTGAAACACTGTAGTGTCAGTGAGTGGAGACGTTGTGTTGGACAGTTAGACATTGATGTATTGTTGTTCTACTTCCTACAGAGTGAAACACTGTAGTGTCAGCTAGTGGAGACGTTGTGTTAGACAGTTAGACATTGATGTATTGTTGTTCTACTTCCTACAGAGTGAAACATGGAGGAGAAGATTGGTTTAATGCTACAGTCATTACAAAAAGTGAGTATCTGCCAGTCTGTGTCAATATCACACATTGACATTTTATGCACTGTTGTATACTTATGTTGTCCTGAAAAATAACAAATATGAAAATATTTGGGGGTCCCACACTTCCGTGTGTGTGCGTGTGCGTGTGTGTGTGTGTGTGTGTGTGTGTGTGTGTGTGTGTGTGTGTGCGTGCGTGTGTGTGTGTGCGTGCGTGTGCGTGTGAAAGAGACAGTGAGATCCACTAGCGACCAACAGCCTGGTTTATTACTGGTTGAGACTACTTTACTGGTTGCTACTAGAGGTCTCAAACTCTACCCGAACCCGACCAGGCCCAACCATACGTTTTCGGACCAAGGCCCGGCCCCCAAGACCCAAGATCTGCCAATTAGCTATTTATAATGTTATTATAATAATAGTCTAAATAGAAAACAGAAATTCTGTTATTTGTGAAATGTGAAAGGCAGTCCTAGCGCAGGAAGGCTGTGCTAGGAGAGAACTTACAGTGAGGAGGAGGAGAGGAGCAACACATTTATTTTAGTAACACACACTTAGGATCATTCACACATGACAAACTAGTATGTTCTGACATGACTCCCATTGAACAAGCATTGAGGGGACCATCAGACACAGTCAGGCAGAACAAGCAGAATAACAATGTGTATGTGGCTTCTTAGTATTATAACCACCATACAACGGTGCAGAAAGTCTACCGAAAATAACAGATCCCTGTGATCAGTGCTGCAGGATTGTTTATTAACTTTTATTAACGTTTATTAACTAATAGTATATCCATGCATGAAACAAATGCTGTATGGATTGTTTGTTTGTAAACTTAAAGAGCATACCGGTATCCACGTGAGGAGTGTTGTATGGATTGTGTGTTTGTAAACTCACTTCAGAGAGAGGAATAAAGAGAATGGACAGCTGCTATGAAGGTTTAATCACCACACCAGGCTGGATTGGAATCCATGATGGAATTAGATGGAACAGTGACAGGCTGACTAACATGAGTTACAAAAATCCTTTATTTTGGTGATATTCTGTTAAAATCTCATTCTCTCACTGCTTGAATCGCACAGCACCGCCTGTGGTAATCCTATCCTACACTCGCAAAGTGGGTGTAGGTCAGTTAGTGTTTACATATTGGGCTCACTTATTTAGGGTCCGCTTAGGGCCTGGCTGAGTTTCCTAGGTCCATTGAGAACTCTAGTCACTACTAGTTTATAGATCAGGGAGACTCTAATCCTAAACATAAGCACAAGCACAGAGCAGTGACCTGGTCATGACTAGTAAACAAGTGGTTCTGACCTGGTTGTTGGTCACTAGTGGAGCTTTCCTTGCAGCAACTTGTGTAAATAATGTGTTGATTGGTTGGAGGAGCGTCTTTGTTTGTCACATTGTAACATGCTGATGGACAGGAGCAGACCAGGCAGCTGCTGCAGCTGGACAGCATTTTAGGTTGACTTTTTTATTAACTTTGCAACAAGATTGACTTTGTATCTTTCAAGTGTCCCATCACCACCACACTGCCCCCCCCCCCCCCCCCGACACACACACACACACGCGCACACACACACACACACACACGCACGCACACACACACACACACACACACACACACACACACACACACACACACACACCTACACACACACACACACACACACACACACACACACACACACACACACACACACACGCAAATAATAATAATAATAATGGATTGCATTTTTATAGCGCTTTTCTATGCACAGCGTGTATACTCAAAGCGCTTACAATGGTCCATTCATTCATACATTGGGAAGTAGAGCGGCGAACAGTCAACGCCAGCGTCCCCACTTCCCACATTCATACACCAGTGGTGCCAACCACTGGAGGCAAGGTGGGGTTCAATGTCTTGCCCAAGGACACTTCGACATGCAGACAGGAGGAGCCGGGAATCGAACCGCCGACCACTGGATCATTGGCCGACCTGAACACACACACACACACACACACACACACACACACACACACACACACACACACACACACACACACACACACACACACACACACACACTGTGCTTTGATATGACACAGACATACAAGCCCACTGTCCAACACACACAGGCTGCAAACGGTGCATCAAAACATCCTCCTCCCTTATTTTCAATGGACTTATCCCACACCGGTGTCAAGACACGTGTTCACACATCACACAGTGCTCTGGTGTGTGTGATGTGCACCAGGCCTGTAGCACTACCATGAGGCCTGGTGTGCAGTCACTATGTTCACTACACCTTAAGAGCAGCAGCATAAGTGCATGTGTCGTGTGGGTGCGTGCATGCATGCGTGCGCGCATGCGCGTGCGTGTGTGTGTGTGTGCGTCTGTGTGTGTGTGTGTGTGTGTGTGTGTGCATCAGTCAGTCAGTCAGTGAATGATGTATTTAATGTGTACTGTGTTGTTTTCTCATCAGATTTCCATCGTCTCACACTGGACACAAACACAGCACACAGTGTCCTCTCTCTGTCTGAGGACAACAGGAAGGTCACATGGAGGTCAGGGGGTCAGGATCCTCCTGATCACCCTGACAGGTTTGATTACTATGCTCAGGTTCTGTGTACACAGAGTGTGACTGGATGCTGTTCCTGGGAGGTAGAGTGCAGTGGAAGGGTTCATATAGCAGTGACTGACAGAACAATCAGCAGGAAAGGAGGTGGTGATGACTGTAGGTTTGGATACAATGACAAGTCCTGGAGTCTGTGGTGTGATGGTGGTGATGGTAACAGTTACTCTGTCAGACACAACAAACAGCAGACTTACCTCCCTGCCAGAGCCTCTAAAGGCTCCAACAGAGTAGCAGTGTATGTGAACCGTCCTGCTGGGACTCTGTCCTTCTACACAGTGTGCTCTGACTCACTGAGTCACCTGCACACCTTCCAGACCACCTTCACTGGACCTCTCTGTGCTGGATTCTGGTTATGGTCCTCCTCCTCCTCAGTGAGTCTGTGTGATCAGAGATAGAGTCTCTATGTGAGGGTGACATCATCAGGTCACCATGGTTACTCAACATGTTTGACAGACTGCAGGTTGGCCTGTTACCATGACCATTAACGCTAGCTGAGTCCATATTTGGGTATGAGTAACTCACCATGACATCACCGTGACATCATCATGATGATGTAATAAGCAGCACAGTGACATCATCATGATGATGTAATAAGCAGCACAGTGACATCACACATTACAGCTCCTGGACGTTGCCATGTCAACACCCCCATGCATTTGACCTTTGACCCCAGACCCCTAGATGTGATTTGGGTTGTTAAAATGTTACAAACTATATGATGATTTCACCGTTTGTTAACACGTCACATTGTGATGCATTGTGAGCTTGTAGATCTGCTATTTTCAAATAACAAAGCAATATATGGTTAATATTTGATCACATTTAGCTTCTAGGGCCCCCTAGAACCCCCTCAAGGACCCCTGGCAGACCCTAGACCACACTTTGAGAACCAGTTAGTGTTGATTTTGTCGACTGAAACTATGATAGGAAATGTGTCGACTACTTTTTCACAGAAGACTAAATAAGAAAATAAAAACTAAAGGTCTAAATAAATACTTTGTAAAATGTCAAAATGAATTGGAATTGTCTTCTGGGTTGAACACATACATTTGAGAGTAAAACTGTTTAGTCAACTAAAATTAGACTAACACTAAAACATTTCAGATGACTAAAATGTGACTAAAACTAAATGAAGCTTCATTCCAGAGTATGACTAAAATACAATCTTAATTTGCTGTAAAAGTCAGACAAAAGAACCAGTGGTCTCCAAATCAGTTGAAACACACACTGGCTGTTTGAAAACAGCAGATCTACAAGCTCATAATGGGTCCAGACTCCAGATGCATATTAAAAATAAGGGCGTGCTCTTTATCATCTCACAGCATGGATTACAACATAATATTTGTTGTTTGGGTGATAATGTTTGTGTAGCAACAAAACAAACATTAAGTTATCTTCAATATGTTTTAAAACAAACATTGTTGACAAACAAACCCAAATACACACACATGCTTCATCATCTGGGTTAATAATGCTAAGGAAATGTAATGGTTTTCCTCTAATGACTGTAACTGATTTATGAACGGCAGTAATGCCTGATGTCCTCAGACACTTTCATTAGTGTTCCATCTTTGTATAATATTTGTATATATGTATATTTCTATATTGTTCAAATGTATAGACATTGTTAATAGTGATATAGTTATTCTATCTGTGAGGTGATGATTAGTGATGGTGTGCACCTGCACAACGTCACACTCCTTCAAAAGAGACTTGACTCCCACAACTCCTCACACTGTAGAAGGCTGTTAGCCCAAACGTTTGGACTGATGGAATAGAGAAATAAACCTGATGGAATCTATTCTTGGTGTGTGTGACCTCTATTTTTTTATAATCCGGTGACTCACCATAGTCACAGTGTGATATTCAGAAGAAGAATGTTTTCAACGTGTTTAAAATGTGTCTAGTAAACAAACAAACCTGTAAAACTAATTCTCTAATCTGAATCCAAGTGTGGAACTCCTTGAAGAGCAGATGACAAGTCTGTTTTTGAACATTTAAATACAAATATAATAATGAATTGGCGATCACACCAATAACAATATACTCTCTGCCTTAAATAAAAAAGACATCTAATTATTCACCAGCAAAAAGACTGTGTCACACATAATTGTGCTTAAATTCACAGGTTGTTAATATGAAAGAAGAGTACCGGTAGCTCACATTGCCATTGCTGTACTTTACTATAAGGCCATTTATGGAATTTATTATAGGGCCTAAAATTATTTACATGGAATTATTAGTGGGGTTGGTGGAAAATGTTTTTATGGTGTGATAAATGTTGTCTCTCAACCGAAGTAGATGTTTATTATTGTAATGTTTGTCCAGCAGACGGCGACAGACTCACACATTTGGTGTCACATTCCTCGATCCCATTCAGACAAGAAGCAATCTGAGAACCCATAGTCAAAAATAAAGGAAAAACAGTGTCCTCTTTTCCTGTGAATGTAACGTTAGTCAACAGTCTGTCTGGAGAGAGACTAGACAAGAAGCAACAGTTCATTCAAAGACTTTCATGTATCTGTTTTTACACTATTAACACAACAGAAGACTCACTGCAGCTGCTCAGAGCCGACTCTTTCCATCCTTCGTATCTGATTAATAATATTCCTTTGGTCCAGTTCCAGCTCCTCCCACACATTAGTGATGATGATAATGTGTTTGAGGCACAGGCTAGTGATATGCACAAGTGTTTCACCAGCAGAGGCTACAACCACAAGGTGGTGTCACGAGCAGCACGTTATAAAGCACAGGGTCATTAGCCGTCAGAACTTACTTGTTAAAAAGAGACGCCTGGACACATCACAGTCTCAATCTAGAGCGTATCTGGTTACACAATACAGCACAGCCTCAAAACACATTAGTGGCATCATCAGAAATAACTGGAGCACTATCAATAGTGATCCCTCAGATTTACCCACAGCCTCCACTTATCTCCTTCACAAGAGACCCTACTTTAAGGTGCTTCACAATCATTTACCTCCAGAAAAGAATCTGGGCTTAAAAGACCAATTGGCTCATTTAAATGTTTAAACTGCCCACATTGCTCTAATGTTGAACAAACAGAAACTTTTCATGGATTTGAAAACACACAAAACTTGCTATATATATGTAATATATAGATTGACCTGCACATTAGGGGTGTGCTGAAATATCAATGTAATATATCTTCCTCCCGTGATAAATAATCAATATGCCGTCAGCAAATATCGATAAAACTCTGTGAGTGAAAACATGTCGCGGAGTAAGAAAAACTTAAAATGTTTCATTCACATAACTAAAAAACAAAAGATAAAATCAAATCAGCTGAGACAAAGAAAAGCCAAGCTTAATGATTTAGTAAGTTCTGATTTTTGCCTTTTTTATTCATTCATTTATTTGTATTTATTTTCAGCTGCAGCTATATCACAAATATCACAATATACCAAATACTGTGATATATTCCTTATGGAAGGCCTAATATCCCCACCTATATGGTATGGTGAGGTACCCATATGGTCCCAGCCCTACTGCACATGCCCTGGTGTTTTTTATGTTGGGAGAACCAAACACAGGGACCGTCTGTCAGAGTATAAATATGCTATCCGTACTAATAACCCTGTATACTCTATTGATCTGCATTTTAAGGAGCTAAACAACAGTAATGACTCCGTCTTGCACATTGTAGGGTTGGAGCACATCAAAGCTCTTATCAGAGGGTTAGACCCACTGAGAAAACATAACCAACGTCAAACATTTAGGGATGAGGTGGTTTAGCATTAATAAAAATACACACAATGATCCTGTCATCCATTTTGTTTCATCCTTTTAACAATCATTGTTTAATGATCTGTACCACTAATCATCAACAGATAATAAGTACCACTGTGGGATACAATTTGCAAACTAATTAAAGTTTAATTAAAGTCAGAGGCAGGCGGGGACCACAAGTGGTCCTTGAGGACATTTCAGGTGGACACAGGACGCCCCAATGATGGAGATCACTGAGGACAAAATAAACAAGATGTTCCTGAGAGCAATTTACATTAAAGCTCCTGTATGATATGATATGAAAGACTGATTGTTGTTGGGATAGAAAACACATCCATGGGAGCACCAGAAAGACATAAAAATGTTATCTCCCCTTTAATGTTTAATGTTTTGTAATCTAGTTTTATTACAGTATGTAGTCGGTGTAGTATGTGGTGGGTCGTTTTACAATATCAGAGCTGTAAAACTCATACTGGGTCACACAGGCTGGATCTGGCAGACCTCAACTTCAAACATGTTGTGCACAATGAGGTGGATGCACTATACGTGTGCACCGGTGCTTTGTCTTCACTCACATGAGGCTTGTGGTTGTTCTTGTTCAGCCTCCTGTCATGTGGCACAGTTTCACTTCACTAATTCAGATTCACACAGAGGAGATCGCTGTTTCACTTCACTAATTTAGATCATTACAGTATAACTTTATAGACATAACTTTATAGACATTATAGACACGCAAGCATGAACACATCACACCCATCCTCCGCTCCCTCCATTGGCTCCCAGTTTCTTTCCGGACAGAATATAAAATCTCCCTTTTAACATACCAGTGCATACATGGCAACGCCCCCTCCTACCTCAAGGAGCTTGTCACCCCCCAACCCACAACCCGGTCCCTCCGCTCCACAAACACAAACCGCCTCAAACCAACAAAGACTAACCTGCGCACCATGGGTGACAATGCTTTCTGCGCGGTCGCCCCTGAACTATGGAACAACCTGCCAGCCCATCTGAGAGCACCACAGTCATTTAAAAGAGGACTAAAGACCTTTCTTTTTAACAAAGCGTTTTTATAATCTGCCCTTTGTTTTAAGTTGTGTTTTACCGTTTTAAACTTGGCAGGATGTTTTCCTTTGCCTTCTTGTTTTTCTTCCTTTTTTTTAAAATTACTTTTATTCACTGTAGCACTTTGAGATTCAGAGAATGTAAAGTGCGTTACAAATAAAATCTATTATTATTATTATTATTAGACATGTAGTCACACTAAACACAACGTATTCTCTATCTGTGTGAACACATCAGCTGACAAGGCCTGGGGTGGCAATAATTAAATAGTTGCCTGCAGAAATGCACCATATGTTGGTTTAGGACTTTTAGGGTTATTATACCATTATAGATATATTGTTTAATAACAATGGGTAAGGGTGGGGGGTTCTCTTTACAATCACATGGTCACTCTAGTGCAAAGGCCCCCCGGACCTGGTCCCAACATGCCCGTTGGAAAATCCTCCCCTGCGCGTGTCGTCATTTACCACACAGTAACTCCATCCCTTTTTGATAGAAAATTCAGGGAAATGGTTTATGTGACAAATATGCCAGTCATAATGGATATCAAATTAAAGATTTGTTTTAATGACAAGTTACCTAGCATAGCTTTAAGATATAAGTGGCCAAAGAAAGAGCATAATCATGACAGAGCCATTGTGGATATGAAAAAGGATGAACTTTTCATTTCTACTATATTCCTAGCATTCTGCTCAGCTGCTGTGAGACATACTGGCAGAAACACACTCCTCCCTCCAGGTGACCAGTAGCACTAGGCTGGAGAAAAGGGAAGTGTCTTTTGGCCAGGCAGCAGGCATAACCTGACGAGAAGAAGACCAGAGCTCTGTGGAACATCTCCTCGGCGTAGGTGTCCTCGGAAAATGTTTCTGTGAATTCACGCCTGCACCCATCCAGAGAAACGTAGACCAGAGCGATATTGGAATTCGAATGACAGCCCATCAAAACCTTATCATGACAAAGCAATGCGTTCGCTTGTCCGACAGCTTTCTGCATTTCGCCCAAAATATATTTTGCGTCTTCCCACTTCCACAGACCAAGGCGGACAAAGGCACGATCAGGACAGTATAACAATAGAAAATGTTAAAATATTCCCCTCAAGGCTATTTCAGCCTTGAGGGGAATGGCAGCGTTAATTAGTACCATCAATCCGCAACCAACTATTGCAGCTGCAATGTACATCAGCACTCTTAACCAAACAGAACGAAACCACACTTTGCTCTCAGAAACATCATTGACTATCCTAACAGCTCTAAGATACGTGTTTGGGTCTTTGATGACCAAGCGCAGCTGATCTGGGACCTCCATGTCACTGAAGCGGCCGGCGTCCCATTTCTGGAGCACCTCTTGGTTGACAGCAGTCAGAGGCTGCAGGACCTTCCCGTTGTAGATGGATGGAGGCTGGAAGGGTGCGACCGTGTTGGCCTGCAGATGACGGTTGGACGTGCAGAGCACCTTCAGCAGCTTGGAGATAAAGTCCAGGTCCCTGGCCTCCAGGTAGGTGAGGTGGCAGAGGTGAAGAGGAATGCTGATCCCCGGCTCCAGCAACACAGGAACGATGGGGTTGCGCTCGAAGCAGCTCCTGAACAGAGACATGTTGGCCTCCAGGAGACACCAGCGACTCCTCACAAACTCTGAGCTGAGGACCAGCAGGACCTTCTGGCTCTCCTGAATGCAGTCGGACATGTTCTCCAGCACGGTGCGACCAGGAACAAAGTCACGCTCGTGGTAGCAGACCCGCAGGCCGTGGGACTCCAGAACCTCGATGAGGTTGTGGGTCCAGTCGGTGTCGGTGCTGCTGTAGCTGATGAAGATGTGGTGATGTTCACCGTCGCTCAGTGGAGGCACGGTGGCTGGGTGCTTTGATCCACTCAGTGGAGGCAGGGTGGCTGGGTGCTTTGATCCACTCAGTGGAGGCAGGGTGGCTGGGTGCTTTGATCCACTCAGTGGAGGCAGGGTGGCTGGGTGCTTTGATCCACTCAGTGGAGGCAGGGTGGCTGGGTGCTTTGATCCACTCAGTGGAGGCAGGGTGGCTGGGTGCTTTGATCCACTCAGTGGAGGCACGGTGGCTTGGTGCTTTGATCCGCTCAGTGGAGGCAGGGTGGCTGGGTGCTCTGATCCACTCAGTGGAGGCAGGGTGGCTGGGTGCTTTGATCCGCTCAGTGGAGGCACGGTGGCTGGGTGCTTTGATCCGCTCAGTGGAGGCACGGTGGCTGGGTGCTTTGATCCACTCAGTGGAGGCAGGGTGGCTGGGTGCTTTGATCTGACGTCCACTCTAACAAGCTGCATCATTCTGGACAGAAAGATTTCTTTAGTGTTTCACAGACGGAAATTAATTCAAGGTTTAATCGTCCCTGTGTGAGACAGCGAGATCAAGTAGCGGCCAACGAACAGGTTGCAACGCGATCATACTAGTCACGACTAGATTCTGGTTGAGGCTTGGTTCATATCAAACAAACCAGAGGTTGTTGTCGATCATGTGCCTACGAGCATGTGAACAAAAGCAGGAAACCCGACACTTGTGTGTCGGGTTGTATACAACCCGACACTTAATGGACAGATTGATATGGCCGTGATTCACTGCAGTTGTGGTCGTCATGTTTGTTAGACCGACCAGTCATTTCCGACTCTCATTGGTTAAATACATCTTGGTACCAAAGGAAATTAGAGTTTGACAAATGACAATAGAAGGCCAGACCAAGAGACGATGCGTCAATGGGTCTGAACCAGGTTAAGAAGATGACTCATGACTCCTAGCATAGACTATATTTTAACCAATGGAAGTAGCTGACCAAATGCCGCAAATGAACAATAGGGCCAATTGTCTTTTGAATTATCATCATTCTGTGTTCAATTCATGTTTCAAATTGCAGGGCTTGACACTAACACTTAAAAAAAGTAAAAGTAAAAAAAAATGGTCGGGCAAGTGAAGACTGCTACCTGGTTGCCCGATCGGGCAAGTGTGTGACTTAGTGTGGTATAGCACAAAACAAGATAGGCCTATATTTGTCTTGAAGGTGGTCATTGCACTCTGCCTTTGCTTTTTCCCTGGCTTTCTAGCTATCTCTCCTATCTCTCTCCCGAGCCCATTTTGCTGTGGTCACAGACCCCTGAGTCTGTGATCACTATGGGAACCATTGATTTACACTGATTTACAAGTTTAATATTTACTGATTGTGACTTAAAAAAAACAGCCTTCGACTGTGAAAGGAAATGTTTAAAGCACCCAATTAGAAACACTGACAGATAATATAGCAAATTGTATATAGTTTAAAATATAAATATTTGATGTAGGAAAACTATGAATACAGAAAATACATTCTATAGCCTACTGTTATATTCTATGCCACACTATACTTTTCTATTCTACACTATTCTTTTTTTTAGCATTCTCCAAATGTGCATTTGGTCCCATTGGCCCTTTTTGGCCAATACATTTTATAAAGCATATTATTTTATAAAGCTATTTGTTGGAGCCAAAATGCTTTTTGTGAACTAGTCAATAGTCATCTCTCTCTCTCTCTCTCTCTCTCTCTCTCTCTCTCTCTCTCTCTCTCTCTCTCTCTCTCTCTCTCTCTCTCTCTCTCTCTCTCTCTCTCTCTCTCTCTCTCTCTCTCTCTCTCTCTCTAGATGTGTGTGCTGGCTCGCCCTGTGAGCATCAGCGTACGATAAGCGTCTGTGTGTGTGTGTGTGTGTGTGTGTGTGTGTGTGTGTGTGTGTGTGTGTGTGTGTGTGTGTGTGTGTGTGTGTGTGTGTGTGTGTGTGTGTGTGTGTGTAATGCACTAGTGGCACTTCCAAAATGCACTAGAATGCGTTAGATGCTTGCCTGCCTAGTCTCCTAATGATCAGCCAGCGTCTTGCACCTGCTGCCTGGCTGGCGGACCAGAGACTAGAAAACCCCCCAGTATAGAAGGAAAACAGCCAAACACGCACGCACGCACGCACACACACAAAAAAAATCAAATGGGGGGAATTCCCCTTTCAGAGGCGTCCCCCCACTTCTAAAAGTACCACTACAACACTGGTTATAATGTTTCAAATCCGCCAAGTGATGCGGTGGTGGTGGTGGTGGTGTTGTGCGGATGTTGGGCTTGTTTGCAACATTGTGGCGCTTCTCGTGTTACTTTATAACTGTGTGACTGTCGCCTCCTCCTCCTCCGGCAGGGAGACAATGTAGCCATGTCATGTAATGTGTGTGTGTGTGTGTGTGTGTGTGTGTGTGTGTGTGTGTGTGTGTGTGTGTCGGATTGACTGTCAATGTCCTCCTACGTCTCCTCCCTTGTATAGCCTTACTACGAGCTACTACTACTTACTTGATACATTCATAATGACAGTTTAAAGTGTTAGCCTATCTTACTTGATATGTGACGACGTGACGTCCAATAGTCCCTTGATGAGATTTAAACGACGTCAAAAATGTCTCCATAAAACCAGCTCTTCCGCAAAAAGTGAATATTCCATGGCAGCAGGACGATCGGCACTATCTACTGCCTAAGCACAACATTTTAAAGAGGGTAAATGAGAGAGAGTACAAAAACAACGTACCGGTAAATCGTTTCACTTTCACTCCTGATAATATGAGGAAATGTATAAGCTGAAACCCCTTTACTTCTTTCCCTCCAGCAGGGGCCGCTGTGATTTCTTCTCCTGCAGGCGTCCAGAGCATCTAGCATAAGAGCTGTGACATTGAGGGGGCAGAAAACAGCCTAGTCACGTGATGCACGTGGTTGCGCGAGCCTATACTTCCAATACATTCCTTCACTTCCGGTTGTCCCTATTTGTTGTCCCCATTCTCAATAGAAGTCTAAGTAGAAGAGCCGCCATTGGACTGACCCTACCAAGTGAACGGAGTTTGCGTAACTCTAAACACTAGTTCTGCAGCACGACGTTGTTGACCCGGAAGTCGCTCACGTCACGTGGTGTTTTTTGTTTTTGTTCGCGCCGCAGAGAAGAAAGCAGTCAGTGGAGAGGAGAAGTGAGTTTATTTGTTAAAATACATTTAAACAACGAGGCAGTTCAATTAGCTTTAAACTTTAAGCAGAGCTAGGCGTCATAACAACACTGAATCCATTGAACATGCATTGAATTGAGTTAAAAAAGGGAGATAATTGGAAAAACTAGTAGTAAAAATGTCGCTCAGAGTGGACGTGACTCGTCGGATGCAGCGTGCCGCTCGAGACGTTGACGTCCTGATGAAGAAGAAGAGAGGAAGAGGAGAAAGAGTGGATCGTGTGGTGATGAAGGTTCTGATGGAAGCGGCTGAAGACGTCCTGGAACTGTTCCATCTCACCGTGCACGACCTGGAAGATACTGTGGACCGCCAGAGGACGCTGCTGGACAGGCTGCTGAAGCCGCACGTTACACTGGACAGAGATGCAGGTAGTTATGGTGCATCAATGTGTTGTTATTTCTGACTGACAGAACTGTGGTGGAAGTGACTTTAGACAACCATGTTGAGCGACCACATCAAGCATAGTGGATATGGTTAAGTGTTTTCCCACTTAATCATAGTTTTTTCCAGTGTTAAAGGGATATTCCACTTTCAAAAATACTTTTGGTCATTTTATGGTCTACTCAGTCTCATGTGAACACACCAGACAGTTTATAAGTTACTCCATTCAGTATTTAGATATTTGATTTTAGCTGTCCCACCCCCTTCCTATACAAACCCATTATAACTTAAAACTTCATTTTAACCATGACAGATTATTCAAAAACAACCCATATTTTTTCTGGTGACTGATATTGTCCTCCTAATACGTGAGAGGGCCGTGGAATTTCATTTACAGTTTTCATTCATTTTTAAAATATACCGTATATATTTTTTTCACTTGGGTAGGCATACCCAATATGGAGTCTGCTACATTTTGCAAAACAATAGAGTATAGACCATAAAATGACCAAAAGTTAACTTTTCGAAAATAATTTATATAAAGACGATTACGCCGCGGACAAAGCCAACTCGGGTCGTGACGAATCATGATGGCACACGATCTTTTGGGACAATCAAATAATTTCTAAGATGGAAAAACGAAACAAAAAGTCTTGTATCATGCCGTTTTCTACTTCTTGCTAATTAGATATTATATGACGATATTGTGTTTGTTCTCATGATTTGTCACAACCCGAGTTGGCTTTGGCCGCGGCGCAATCATGTTTTTATTAACCATTTTCGAAAAATCTATGAGGAAAATGAATGAGGAATCCACTAGTGGAACAGGGTCGGTGACGTCACTGCGCAGGTCTATAGGAAGGAGGTGGATGCGCTAAAATGAACATCAAATATCTAATACTGAATGGAGTAAAAACTGTCTGGCGTGAGACTGAGTAGACTGGCATTTTAGTTTCTGTTTGTTTAGAAGTACTATAGTTTGTAATAGTTTACCCAAGCAGCAGCATGCCACAGGGCGCAGCCCAGTGGCATATTGGAGTTCTTCCGAAGAGTACTGTTCCTTTTAGACTGGCATGTGATTATATTTTGTCTTTTATTTGAATAGCAGCTTAATCAGCAGCCAATCAAATTTATTTTTTGATCAAATCATCTTTCGTATTTCCTTAGAACTAAGAACTCATATGTACACTGACTTAACCCACAGAGCATTTTCTCATAACAAAAATGATTAGAGCACAGTTTCCAAGGGATCTAGAGGCATGGGGGATTGTAGATCACCCATTTTGGTAACTATTATTAAAAAGAAACAGATCTTTTTTTCCACCAGATTCTGTTTGTGTTCAAATCCAGTAAAGGCAGGAAAACATGACATGTTTTGGACATAGTTTGAAAGGTGATTAATCATGATTAAATTCATTTTGAAGCTGTGATTTATCTGATTTATCTTTTAATCATCCAACAGCCCTAACTAATTGGATGAATATAGAGTTGCAATACCCATTGACATCCCCTCGATCCAAGCAGAGTGCACAAGATGTTTGGTTGGTCCGACTGAAAGTGTTATGTGTTCTATGTTTGTGTTGACGGTGAAATAATTTTAGTTTAGTTTACTACAAACCAGGCAGAAATGTCTGTACGTCTGTACGTCCAGTTGTGCCCAAGTATGTATATGAGAAGAAGACAACAGTGTCTTGTGCTCTGCTTGCACACAAGTAGGCAATTGGCACTCGGCAGAGTGCATTTCTTGTACTAAATGATGTGTTAACCCCCCCCTCTCTCCCCCACTCTAACCCCCAGCCCCCCCTTTCCCTCTTTCCCTCCCCCCTTCCCTAGACATACAGCAGTATCTACGCCACACACTTGTCCCAGTACCGATCGATGACTGTCAACTTTCACTACCAGCCGACGACAGCCTCGTTCGGAACCAACCAGCGACGGCCACCCATGTCTAGAACTGACCGGTGACGCCCAAGCGCAATCGGAATCGATCGATGACAGCCGTCCTTGTCCAGAAACGTCCAATGGCGTCCAACCTCCATCGGAACTGACCGATGACAGCCAACCATGTCCGGAAGAACCAGCCAGTGATGGGTATGAAGCGCTGTCTTTAGACAGCAGTATGGACGATGATGATGATGACATAAATGATAAAGATTATGACCCGGGGCTTGAGGACGTTAGGAGAGACATCGAGGAGGAGGAGAGACCGACATTAAAGAGCCCAGAATTAGAGCGTTCAACATCAGCGTCCAATTCAGTGGAAGGAGGCGGGAATCGAACAACCGGAGAAGTTCTGTCTGGTGTGCACCCAGTCCTTCCAGAGACCGGGCCTCCTGCTCAAACACGTGGTGCGGTCGTGTTGCCACGAGCCCCAGCGTCGCTGCGGCTTCTGCGGCGAGCTGTTCCCGTCCAACCAGGACCTGAAAGGTCACGTGCACAGTCACAGGGACGAGTGTTACACCTGCGGCACGTGTGGGATGAGGTTCCGTAATGCGCAGTGTCTGCAGATACACGGCAAGGTTCACTCTGGTAGGTCCGCTGTGCAATATGGTGTGGGTTTAATCCATAATCAAGGTGGATTATATGGGTATAATCCATAGCTAGGTTTTAGATATTGGACTTGGATATGAGTTACAGTAACTTTTTATATGATGTCAAATGTATTACCATCTTTTTATTGCTTAAATTGTAAACTGTAAAACAAAACAAAAACAAAATTGTAAATTACAATTTGTAAATTTAACTAATCTGTACCTACAGTATATGATACATTGCAATGTTTTTCTACCGGTGTCGCTCTGGATAAGTGCCTAATTAATAATGTAAATATAATGGGCATTACACCTTAAATACTGGTTCATTTTTGGAACAATGTTTTTTGCAAATCTGCCAACAACAAGACGTGGCTTAGCCCTAGGCAGTGGAAAAATGTGTGTGACATTTTTTTTAACAATGTTTTATTATATAGGTGTATGAAAAATAGTTTTGACTGTTCAATATTCCGCAAAGTGCACAGCTTTACCTCCGAATGCTGCACATTTGACCTACAGTATTTACAGGAAATTAGTGTAACTTATGCATTTGCCATTTGTGTGTGTGTGTGGGTGGGTGGGGGGGGGGTGTTGACTCACACTTGATGCTTGATGGTCAGTCAGAGCTCTGAGGGGTTGAGGCCCATTACAATTTAACAAAACCTAGCTATGGCCTCCTCTGACCGTCTTTATTGTGTGAACCGATGTGAGCTTATATAGGCTATTTAGAAAAAAAAACTTTAGAATAAAAATACCGGTAGCATAAGAACAAATGTTCAAGTTTCAAGGTTCTTTATTGTCACTCCAGTCTATAAATAACGTTTCCATTTGTTCCCCAGTGCAATAAGACAATAGACAGTGCAAGAAAAAGGACAAAAAAAAACAATACAAGAAACAGTAAGTGACGTAGTGCAACAGACTGTGACAGCATAAAGTGGTGTGTTTTGTTTTTCAACAGAAGAGAAACCATTCGGTTGTGAGGTGTGCGGCAGAAGGTTCCGGATGAAGGCATGCCATAAGCGCCACATGACAGTTCATCAGGGGGAGAAACCATACCAGTGTAAGGTAAGTTCCATTTAAACCCTACAGATCCATTTGGCCTGGTGTCTAATGACACATTCACACTGCGATTAAAACAAATCCTGCTGCGTGTTGTCGAAAAGTGCTTCCGTGTAGCAGGTGTGGAGGCTCATTCAAATTCAATCAAAAACATACAACACACTATCGTTCACAGAAAAAAAAAGGTTTGTGCGGGATGCCCCAATGCCACTATTTTCCTTTCCGATCCGATTCCGATACCACAATTTCTGTGTTCTTCTGTGCCGATACCGATACCAAACACCGTCTGTCCTTCTCTAAGGTGTGCAAGAAGGCGTACTACCACTGGCACTCCCTGGACCGGCACGCCGCTGAACACTACAAGAACCGGCACGTCTGTGCCATCTGCCGGGAGGAGTTCCGCACGAGGCGCGAGCTGCTGCGCCACCAAAGGACTACGCACTGCCCCGACAGCGAGCAGCCCACGGACACAGGGTCGGCAACACGCCCCAGACCGCACCCCGCACACAAGTGCAAAGCCTGCGGAGAGGAGTTGGCCTTGAAGAAAGACCTAATGAAACACGTCCGGACACACGCCAAGGTAAAAGGCCAACCCGCCACGTCAGCGTTGTTCCATTCCCGCTCCCACTTTGGATACGCCCGTGTTGGACACTTTTCCAGCCAGGGTCAGGTTTTGTTTTACACGTTTTACACCTCGCCCCGACACAACCCCCCTCCCCCCTCACAAATTAGCCACGCCTGTCCTGAGCCTGACGAATGTTTTGTTTTCATGATTTGTTGACAACAACACAGTTCTGGACCGTCTGCAGGACGAAGCAAGTGTCTGTCTGCAGGGAGACAGCCGCAGCATCAAAGTAGAAGCAACGTAGAGGGGAAACAGGCAAAACTATAGCTATATACTGTATATCTATTTTGACTTTTTGGCTATCTATTACTTTTACCATTGTAATAATACGTGTATTGTTGTCTTTCCCCCCCACTTTTTGTGTCAAGGAGTCGTCTCCATCATCGTCGTCGTTGTGCTGTGGTCTGTGCGGCCATCGAACCGAGGACCCTCAAAGTCTCTTGGTCCACATCCGGTCCCACATAGAACTGAGAGAGGTGTGCCACCTGTGTGGGAAGGCCTGCCCCTCCGCCTCCGCCCTCTCCTCGCACATGAGAGTCCACACCGGCGAGAGGCCTTTCCGCTGCGCCGAGTGTGGCAAGGACTTTCCGCTGCAGGGAACTCTGATCGTGCACATGAAGACCCACGACGGCGAGCGGAAGTTCGCCTGCGACCTCTGCGGCAAGACCTTCACCCAGAAGCACGTCCGAGACAGGCACCTGAGGTTCCACAACAAGGAGAGGACACACTTCTGCCGGGTGGCCGGCTGTGGCAAGGGCTTCGTCCAGGCCGTGGACCTGCAGAGGCACGAGTTGACCCACACCGGGGAGAAACCCTACGTTTGTACCGTCTGCGGCAGCCGCTTCCAAGCCAGGAGGTCCCTGAACATTCACATGGACAACCATCACAGCGCCAATGGAGCTACGAGCAAGAGGAGGGGAAGGAAACGACGGGCGACAGACACTGTGGAGAACAGTGGAGACGACTCTACGTAAAAAGGTAGAGAGTATGAACATGCTAGAGAACACGGCGAGAAGAGGACTGCAGACAGCAGCGCTACGGAAAATAAAAGATGTAGACCTTTGTTAAAGCTCCTACATGTCATTTTATGAAATCAAAATGACTGCCATTTTTCTTGGCAGTCTTCCTTTAATTAGATCATCTCCAAACAAAAATCTTGTGTTTTTACGCCTTAATCCAGTTCCTAGCATATACCCCTGTTCGCAATTTTGCGTCATGGGAATTTCTCACTTGAATTGAGTCAAGGGGTCCCTAGACATGAAAAATCACCGAGGTGCTTGTCCGTCATAGTGCCACGAAGGGCGTAATGGCCGAATCAAATATGGCCGCCATCGTATATGATGAAAATCCAACTTTTGTGTACATACACATGCAACACCTCTATCCTGACTAATTGGGGGGTGGGGAATTCATTTCTGATGTTGTTATGGACATTTTGGGTGGTTTTGACCTTTAAAGGTCATGGTCAAGGTCATTTTGCTATTCCAAAGACCATAACCAACCATTGTTAGGGGTAATAATGGTTGCAATGGGTCTATTTCAACTAATTCTGACATTATTCATATTTGATACTGATATATCTTGTAGCTCTGGGATGCTGATTGTAGTGGATGTGATCAGGTCACTCCAGTGGGAGATGTTCTGGCACTACAAGGACAAAGCTGCACGTTCCCCAGATCAGTTTGATGCCCTGATAGGACAAGTAGAGAAATGTAATCAGGAACTTCTGGAGTTTGAGAAGGAATGTGAGGCCAAGTCAGAGCTCTGCCAATTCTTTGGAGTTTGGCTGGAGTTGGTAGCTGTAATAAAAAAAGATGCAGTAGTCTCTGAATGCAAAGGAAACTGAAATTGACATGCGGTAATGTTGAGACTATGGCGATCTTTGCAAAATGTGAATGCCAGTGTTGTTTTTGTCGACTAAGACTAAGACTAAAGACTAAAGACTAAGTCGACTAAGGTTTTTGATATTTAGTCGACTAAGACTAGACTAACAAAAAATAATTTCAAAAGACTAATTGGGACTAAAAGATGTGTGTTTTCAAAAGACTAAGACTAAGACTAAGACGAAGACTAAATCATAACCTAAGACTAATGGAAATAGGAAACATTTTAACTTCTTTTTTTTTCATTCTTTTTAAGTATGTGAACATATCTGCAGTATAGATTGCATACGTTTTCAGGAAAGGAACTTATTACTATATGCAGTAATTTTATACAAAGAAATAAAACGAGACATGTTTCATACTAAAAACTATAAATCTGTATAACATATATAAACCTACAATGCATTTGTATGTAAGACTAAACTACTAAGACTAAGACTGAGACCAAGACTAAATCAATGTTGATATTTCGTCGACTAGACTAAGACTAAAAAAATGAATTTCAGAAGACTAAATGGGACTAAAAGACTAAATGTGTTACTCAAAAGATTAAGACTAAGACTAAGTCAAAATATTCTCAAACAAACAACACTGGTGAATGCATGAACTGCCTGCATCATGCTCATGGTATCTTGTGCAAATCAAGGTGCTAGAGTTCGGCCAGTGAGTTGTTCAGGATCGTCAAGGTGTTCTGTGCTGTAGGAGTGACATGAAGGTCAAGCAGACCATGCAGCGGGTGTCAAAGGGTCCTGGAGGTCACTATGTAGTAGGAGCCACACGCAATGCAAATGCTGTTGCAGAGTTTCAGAGTTTCATGAGAGTGGGTTGACCACCAACGTCCTCAACCTTCTCACCAACGACCACCCCAAAAACACACAGAATGCCATCTCCAGCATGCACTGTGCACCACTCTCTGCCTTACATTCAGCAAGAAGGTGGCGAAGCTGCTCAACTGTCTAGAAAATGGGGGGCATGTGTACTGCTCATACACAGAGAAGACGTTAGTCAAGAAGACTAAGAAAATTAACTCAACCATACCAAAGAGAAAGCTACCTCACTTCAATGAGCAATCACAAAAGGCCCAACAACGATTTTGAATAAGCATAGTTGATGGTGATCTTCCAGCTCATGTCAACAACGAAACTCTTGTCAGTGAGATTGAGCCTGGACTTGATCTCACACAAATGAGTGCAACATCTGCTCTTGCCACTCATGTTGTCATAGACCTCATGTCACCCCTCTACGAGAGGTCTCCAAACGAAGTGGAGGACATGTGACATACAGCCTCAGCAGCAGCCATTGACATCATTGGCATGAACAGAGACTCAAGAGAACGGAAGAAACGCCTGCACACTGTTTCTATGCTCCAAAAACACACTTTTATTTAATTAAGGCAACAACGCACTGCAACGTTTCGACCCTAAGGTCTTCGTCAGGCAAATATTCAATATTTGCCTCTAAAGTTTGATGCCTTGATGCCCAGCACCTGGCCTGAATATAGCCGTGAGATGGGCACACAATCCGTTTGCCTGTGAAATGAACAGAGACTTATCCATTCCTCAGCAACTCAGAGAACAAGTGGAATATCCAGCTGTTAGTTCAGGATATGGTGTGCAGTCAAGCCTGTGGCAATACCATCAGTGTCGACTCTGTCGTCCATAACAATGAGGTTCTCCCAGTAAAGGTGGCTGGTGGTGAGGACATCCCTGATCTCTTGAACTGAATTGAGGAAGCTGTCACCAGGCTAGTGCGGTGCATATGGAGTGGGCTATTAACAGTGCAAGAGAGTTCTTATAGTTTCCAAAGATACGGACACCTTTGCCTTACTGTTAAATTAAAATTACACATACAGTACTTCCAAGCTCTGGGGGTGAAGTAAAACTGGCAGCAGTATTGCAGTACGGAAAAGCGACTCATGCTGCCACAGCATGAGCAAGGTGGGGTGGCTGCTGCTCAGGAGGTGGAGCAGGTCGTCCAATGATCTGTGGATCAGCGGTTTGAATCCCGGCTCCTTCTGTGTACATGTCGACGTGTCCTTGGGCAAGACTTTGAACCTCAAATAGCCTCCGATGAGTTGGTTGGTGTGAGCTTGCCACCATTGGTGTGTGAATGTGTGAAGTGAGGATGCTGGCGTCGACTGTTTGCCGCTTCACCTCCCAACGTATGAATGAATGGAACATTGTAACACAGTTTGAGCACTTGGAAGCACTATAAAAATGCAATCCATTATAAGGTGGGCACCAAATATGCTGCCATGGCTTCTGACCCAGTACAATATCTGATAAACTTTGGTGAGACGGAAACCTTAACTGAACAAGACGCAGCATTGGCAGAGAAGTACTTGGTACATGCCTGGACAGGGGAAAGGTCAAGTACAACATCTGAAACGTTTGATGACCTTTGATTGGAAAACTATTTCAGTGTCAGTAGTACTGGAATTGATGCTATCCCTCCCACAAGCAGTGTGATCAGAGGTCACATCAAACGAGGTGCCTTTCTGGTGCATAGGGCTTGCAACCTGCTGGCAACATCCAAGGATCCAGAGGCAAAACTAGCAACAATGGAGCATGGATGGGAGGAGCACTTTGGTACACCTCTGCCATCAAAATACCTTACCACAAGCCCTTGCCACAAGTCAGCACTCAGCTCACATTGTCCAATGTGCAGGCAAGTTTGACACACAGTGATGTGACTGTTGTGCTGCTGGACTACCATGCATTGCATTCTGCCATGGAAAAAATAATGTTATAATCAATCACACTAGTGTGCATGTCCACATATACAGTATCCACTTTGAGAGGAAATACTTGAATAATGTTATTTGTATATCACTTTGTCACTCTTATTTAATAATTTCAGCACTCACTTAAAGGTTAAAAGAGAAATATATGATTGCTATATGTATTGTGTATCTTTTGTTCTAAATAATAAAAATAAAAGTAAAAGTGACAGTAGGGGACAAAATTGTTATTCAGTCATTGAAAAAATACAATTGACAGTTCAGTTAAAGGCCGGTCAGTCAGTCATTGAATAAATAAATTAATAAACAAAAATAAATAAATAAAAATGGGGAGGAGAAGACAGCTTCCACATGGCTCATTCCCCCGTAAGTAGCTGAAGAGTAGTGGTTGCATGCCCTTTAAGCAAAACAAATGTCTTCACAACGTCCAATGACCCCATCAAAACCATACTTATCAATATCAATATCACCCAGGAGTCATACATGTCAGAATTATATGATTAGACCTACTGCACCAGTTTTTAATCATAACGATGGCTAAATTAGGTCTTCGGAACAGCAAAATGACCTTGACCGTGACCTTTAAAGGTCAAAACAACTCAAAATGACCATAACAACATCAGAAATGAATTCCCCACCCCCCAATTAGTCAGGATAGAGGTATTGCATGTCTATGTACACAAAAGTTGGATTTTCATCATATACGATGGCGGCCATATTTGAATCGGCCATTATGCCCTTCGTGGCACTATGACGGACAAGCACCTCGGTGATTTTTCATGTCTAGGGACCCCTTGACTCAATTCAAGTGAGAAATTCCCATGACGCAAAATTGCGAACAGGCGTATATGCTAGGAACTGGATTACCTCTAGCGGCTGCAGGAGGACTCCAAAGAAATCCCTATAAGCTTTGTCATTGGCTAATAAATAGCTCAATTGGAACTATTTCTTAGCTAATCAGGAAGAGCCTCGCTGAGCTGCCTCTGACTAAGGACTGGGTGAAGTCAAATGTGGAGGACTATGATTTCTAAAGGGCCCAATGGTCGTCAGGAAGTGATCTAATTATGGAATGGTATAAGATAAAGAAGAAAAAGGTGAAGAAAAATGCCAATAAAATTCTGAAATGTATTGCTTATATATACATTAATCCCAGCGGGATGGCTGCTCAGATGATAGAACGAGTTGCAACATTGAGGTACAGAGAACAGCTCGGTCACACGACTCTGAGAGCTTCACGTGCACTTTGTGGAGAGTCTCCTCTGTGACAAACTTTATTGTTTTGAACAAGAGCCCCACAAATATCCACAATTTTAGCTATACAACATAACAACTGTTTTAAAGTATTGTTCAACAATAGACCAAAAATAAACGGATTTAAGGTCATTAAAGCCGGGCTGTTGCCTGCGTACAAATGCATTTCTGCCTACGTCTGAAAAGCATTTGGTTTGTTATCGTGATATTGTCAATTCTTTTGTTTGTTCTTCGTTTGTTAATAAGGCGCTATTGGAAAAAACTGCGCTTTTGTTTTAAAAATTTCCATCCCACATTTTTTTTTCACCCAGTGCCAATTCCTGATGTGATCCTGGGCTCTACAAACCCTGACAGAGGGCAGTTTCCCTGGATCAAGTACTAGTAGCACGTGGAAGGAACACATTATTCCAACCAGTTCCTGTCCCCTCCATCAGGTGCCCCGGCTGGCCAGGGGGAGGCAGTTTAGAGCCCAGCATTACTGCAGGTTTGTGTGAGGGTATCTACCCCAGGGGACACAGGGAGAACATGCAAAATCTACACAGAAAGATCATTTCGCCAAATCCCACCTCAGATATGGGCATTGATGCGGAGGAGCGGACATGCAGCCAGCACCAGCAATATTCTGCTCTTTTGAGATGTGAATATAATGATATCGTTTGCAAATCATAAAACTAAGTACCTGAAGGTAATTATTTTAAATAATAACCTTTTAAATAATGGGTGAGAATAATGTGTTTTTTGCCCACAATCTACAGTACAATTGCAATTATGTGTAAATTGGTGATATATGGACAAATAATGGACTGACCTGACACATGGACTCCTGACCTGATAAACATAATATAATTACCAGTTTTGGATTGTGAGTATTTATTTTTTTACTTATTAGCAGCACAGACACACTAGAATGCTTTAACCATTTTCAATTATTTATTCATTTCAAACATGTCTAGGGGTCATAAAAGAAATTGGGCAAAAAAAACCTCACATACCCAGTCATGCAACGCCATGACCCTATATAAGGCTTTTTCTGTTAAAATATGTTTTATTTTATTTTTGATATTTACAATCAACCTTGTTCTGTTGATCAACCTTTGTGTTGCTTGATCCTTCACCACAACAGTGATTCAGGATTTTTTTTAATCCTTGTTCATACACACACACACACACACACACACACACACACACACACACACACACACACACACACACACACACACACACACACACACACACACACACACACACAAACAGCAAGTACTGGTACTCAGCACTTTAACGTTTAGGTAAATTTGACCTAGCTACTTTTACTGGGAGTATCTGACCCAACTATCAGCTTTGAGTACTAGTGTCCATCACTGCTTATTAGTGGACTTACCATCCAGTCATGTGTATAGCATGCATTGCTATTTATGTAGTAGGAGGCACTGATACTCCATACATAGTGCATTCTACATTATTATTTATTTATTTTTTATGTCCAATGCACTTGTATTTAATTTATGGATTGAAATTCATACATAGCAAAACAGCTGTTCTACAAGCTCATCCCACTGTGTGTGTGTGTGTGTGTGTGTGTGTGTGTGTGTGTGTGTGTGTGTGTGTGTGTGTGTGTGTGTGTGTGTGTGTGTGTGTGTGTGTGTGTGTGTGTGTGTGTGTGTGTGTGATACAGGAGCAGAGTGGCTGCACCAGCCTCAGGTATCTACATTAATGCTTTTCAACCTTTTTGATACCAGGGCCCACGGAGGACCACCATTTGAGGACATTTTTTTATCCCCCACCGACCCCAAAACTAAAGATTTTCTTTTGCTTTTGTCCACAATTCCAGGCTGGATTTGAGAAAGAAAACGGTCAAACATACAGATCAAAATGATACCAAAATGGACCCGCAAGGGTCACATAGCAGACCTACAAGCTTGTGACGTGCCACCGAGTGGCAACGTGCAAAACGTAACATTATAAAAAATAAATATGTGCAGCCATGTTCTACATTAATAGAATACAGCTGTAATCAGTTTGTTAGCGTTGTCACAATGCTCCAAATCTATGATTTCACTAAGAATATATGCAGGTCTATCGCACTTTTAAAAATAAAACATTGACAGTTGTAATCTGTGTGGCTTTTGCAGGTTTGGGACCTCAAGCAGATATAAAAAAGGTGCCGTTCAAACTCTTGATGACCATTATATAGTATATATGTTTGATTTATATAATTCGGTTTAATGACTTAATAATGGTTTGCCTGATTTCAATCCATTTTTAATTGTTGCGCCAACACCAGCCAGTGATATTTTAAATCAACGAGAGGATTATTTGGTTTGCTTCATGGTTAATTCCACAATCAATGAGTACATTGGAGATGAATTGCTCTCTGTAAATGTTTATTAGAGTTGTACGTGTGCGGTCGGTCGGCTGATGGCTAACTGTTGTTGTGTTTCTCGTTCAGACTGGCCCGGCTGACTGCTGCCGTGATGCTCAGCAAAGACATTCCTGTCTATCTGTTCTCCAAATACGTCCCCACGCCGTTTGTGGTGAGTAAAAAAAAAAACGTTCAAAACAGGGGCGGATCTAGGCATAAATGCCCAGTCTGCCCCACCAAACATGATAGCATGCAAAACAACCCAAGATATTTCAGTGCTTATATTTACAGTAAAAGTACTTTTGTATTTGAAACACTACTGAAAATGGTATGGGTGCGGCTTCATCGCCCGCTGCTGTATAATAAAGTTATATGTTACATATTGTGCGTGCACTTGCAGCCAAACTGAAGGTTTCATGATGTGTATCCGACACAAGAAAACATTCCCATGCTAACTGAGATTCGCTGTAGTTACTTGAAAGCATGCTGTAAATACACTGTACATCAGTGTTGCCAACTGCCAAAATCCAAAATGCACTAGTGGCACTAGAATGCACTAGAGGACCGGAGATCTCGGCCCGCCGCGAACTCGGACCGAGCAAAAGTGCGGAGATCTCGGCTAGGTGGTGTGGAGAAGTCGGCTAGGTGGTGTGGAGAAGTCGGCCAGGGGCTGTGGAGAGGTCGGCCCAGGCCATATACCAACCACCATCAAGCCATTTATGCTTGATATTTCTTGCTGTTGTGACAACATGCAGAGGCACCATTATCACTGCATATCAACCATTATCAAGCCATGACAATAGACATATAGGCACCATTATCACTGCATATCAACCATTATCAAGCCATATGCATGTTCAATAGACATGCATACCAACACTTATCACTGCATACCAAGCCATTATCCTTGATATTGGCTTGATAGTGCCCTGCCCAGGCCATATACCCTTGATATTGCTTGCTGACAATAGACATGCATGCATACCAACCCTTAACACAATCACCAGAATCAAAACCAAATGTTAAATTATATCACATGACAGTCCCCAAAAATATGGACTTAGAAATGTAGACTTAGAAACAAAACAGTCAAACATACATACATAAGAAATGTCGTTTATTGAGGAAACAGTTTACAATTTCAACATTCTCATTCTCTAGTTGTGTAGACTTAGAAATGTAGAAATTGCACAAGCAATACTTATAGCGTTTGCTTCATTCAAGGCATATGCACATTCATTTAATTGATGTAAACATTACTATAGTGTGTGATTTGATGCATTTACATTGTATTTAAGGTGGACAAAAAGTAAGTAAATACCTGTAACCTACTGTATGTAAAGTATATTAACCCACCCCCTGCTGTCCACGTGGACTCGTGATCTTCTCTGTCCGTCCCCCCCCGCCAATCACGACGATCAGCCTAATCACGACGATAACCATTTCCCCCATTATACATTAGATTAAACCCTTGTGCATCCACCCTGTGGATATCAAACGTCTACATCAAAGGACAACACCACAGCAGACGATCACAGCACACCATGCACAGACAGAGTAGCCAATTGTATCTAAAAATCAAATGAATATAACTTGCTGTGCCCACCGCATGGCAGCAGCAGCAGAGAGAGAGAGAGAGAGAGAGAGAGAGAGAGAGAGAGAGCAGACGGCTGCGCACACACGCACACACACACACACACACACACACACACACACACACACACACACACACACACACACACACACACACACACACACACACACACACACACACCAGTAGTCCGGGACCACCAGTGGTCCCTGAGAGCATGAGGTCCATTTGGTTTCATTTTTCTGATCTCAAGAGTTACAGACCCATAAGGGTCCGTTTGGTTACAAAGGATCCATCATTTAGCTGGATCTAACTAGCTCAAACAATCAGTGCCGCCATTACAAAAAAAAAAAAAAAAAAAAAAAAAAAACAGCAACCAAGGCTTTTTTTAAACCTTACCTTGTCTCCAAATAACAGGTCAACCACCAAAGATCAGGGAAAAGATCGCTATTAGATCCAAAAGTCAATAAATCCAAGCTCCTTCAGTGTACAGATCCATAAGGCTCCCTCTACTACACTCTCTCGTCTCTCTGTTTGTTGTGTGGTTGCTATGGAAACCCGTAGCTGACACATGTGGCTCTCCTGGCAGGGAGAGCCACGTGGGTGAGGATGAGAACCCTGTAGACTCAACTACATGCAACACATGCTCTCTCTCTCTCTCTCTCTCTCTCTCTCTCTCTCTCTCTCTCTCTCTCTCTCTCTCTCTCTCTCTCTCTCTCTCTCTCTCTTCCTACAGTGTTGCCAGGTTGTCGGAGAGAAATAAGTAACCAGGTCTCAAAATAATACTACTTTACACATGAAATAGTTCAAATCCATCAGGCATTGAACATGGCAGTTCTTCAAGCTCGTTGTGATGTGTTGTGGAAGTAAATGAAAAAAAAAGTTGTTTGAGGTTGGCATGATTTTATTTATAATATTATTTTGATGTATTTATATGGTTATGGGTATTGTATAGTACATTTTGGTATGGTGCCGTTCAAGTTTAGTACAGTACATCACAGTGTGTGATGTGGATGTGAGTGTGGTATATTTCCCTAACTGTGCTATATTATAAACTGATTTCTGCAAGAAAATGCAGCCACAGAACATCATCTGTGGGGACTACATGAACATGTATATATATCTCTAATGAAAGGTTATGATGTCCTCTTGAATACAAAAGAAAAAGCGAGTTTCTAGCATGTACCATTTTGGAGTTATCAGTGATCAAAAACAGATTGATGTCACATAATTCAGTCACTATTGAGTAACAATGCTGCTTTCCAAGGCTGATATTTACATAACATTTTATTATTTATTTTTTTAGATTCAAGCAGGCATCATGAGGTTTAATTTGATATATGGCATGGATGTGTAGCAGTAATATTACCTAATGTTAAATGCTAAATAAAACTTTGAATTGAGTTATTGAAAATGGCCTCTGGCCTGCTGCATCATCTGCCATTATAACGCACTGTATTCAATTGCTAATATCTACAAAACAGAACATGTTATCAACTCACTTATTTTTTTTCCATGAAAGCAAAGAGATGGAGGATTTTTTTAAGGTATTCCGTGTCTCGAACGGCCCACCATAGATTTTTCCATAATTGTCTAAAAGTCAGGTATTTCTGGCAGTGACACTTACTGTCCCCCTTTCTTGCAGCAGCGGGTGGGTTAACTAACCATATTAACCATATTGCTGGGTTACATATAAACCATACATACTTTGTTTATTTACCCCAGACTATGATTGAAATTAACCATATTGCTGGCTTACATATAAACCATACATACTTTGTTTATTTACCCCAAACTATGATTGAAATTAACCATATTGCTGGCTTACATATAAACCATACATACTTTGTTTATTTACCCCAAACTATGATTGAAATTAACCATATTGCTGGCTTACATATAACCCATACATACTTTGTTTATTTACCAGGCCAGGGACCAGGGAAACAAAGCAGTCAAAACATTCACTAGATCAACATGACAATTAATCTTCTACATTCTGTTGTGTAGCCTTAAAAAGTGCACAATAATAAGGATAATAATATACAAGGGCCTAAAACAGCTGACACTAGCTCACTGACTAAGTAACTAACTATTCCACAGACATGGGCCGACCTCTCCACAGCCCCGGCCCGACCTCTCCACAGCCGCGGCCCGACCTCTCCACAGCCGCGGCCCGACCTCTCCACAGCCGCGGCCCGACCTCTCCACAGCCGCGGCCCGACCTCTCCACAGGATTCGGGCCGACTTCGCGGCGGCCCGACTTCTCGTGCGACCATGCACTAGATGCTCGCCTGGAAGGGAATATGACCATTAAATGACCATTAATCTTCTACATTCTCTAGTTGTGTAGACTTGGGCTAATTCACATGATAAACATTTTAACTCTTGAGAGCGTAAAAATAAAAACAAATGGACCCGCAAGGGTCCATTTGCTTTCATTTTTTACGCTCTCAAAGAGTTACATCTGGTTAACCAACTGTCCATCATTTAACATCATAGGCGTGCACAGATAGACGTCAAGGGGGGCTTGAGCACCCCCTAGTGGCCCTCTCTGGACCAACATGCCCTTTTTAAAAGAGCAAAAAAATCGCGGACAAGAAATGCGGTAAAAAATAAAAGTTGTGACAACTCTGTTCTCCCCATGGGGTCAGTCCAATGGCAACTCCTATACATAGACTTTAATGAGAATGGGGACAAGAAATGGGGACAAGCATGCACAGCAAGCACTCAGTTTCTGCCTCCTCAATGGCGAAACTACTGTATATCTCTATAGACCTAGTGATGGGCACAATGATTAGCCTAGTGGGATTGGGGGAACAATAGGAAAGACTTTCAAAGGTGTCAAGGCTCATTCAGACTGCTTGACACCCCGCCCTTCATTAATTCAGGCTATTGTTATCAAATGGGTCAAAACCTGTTTAACTGGTCCTAGAGACTGGGGGTGTCAAAGATGGCCCCCAAAACAACAGAAACGCTAATGGCCCATCAGTATTTCCACTAAAACCTGTTTTACTTGGCTGGAGAGACTGGGGGATAAAAGGTTGCTCCAACAACATAACTCACTTATAGTAATTCTTAAATTGTGTAAGGTTTGCACATTTTATTCACATTCTCTTTCTTGCATTACTCATCAAAATTGTCAGGCTTAGATATCCGGCTGCAATGCATATGTGGGCTTGTAGATCAACGTTTTTGATAAATATTGAAGAAAATACAAACTTGTAAAATTAAAAATGTAAAAAAAAAGCTTTGTTTGGCACAGAAGAAGGTTTTCCCCATAACTACTGCTTCTACTGTAGCCTACAGGTTAGTTATTACCACTTTGTGTCTTCATGTATTTAAAATGACAACAATGTGAAGATGTATTAAGTTAAACCTGGGGCAGTTTAATATTATAGATTTCATTGTCCAATAATAATGTTAGATCAGTCATTTTATTGTAGTTCATTTCACTAGCTTTATTTATAATAATCGTTTCTACGTACACAGACCCTTGTGGGTCCATTTGGTTTCATTTTACACTCAAGAGTTAAAAAAATCCTGATCTAAATTAGCCCACTCAATTAAGAATTTTACACAACTAGAGAATGTAGAAGATTAATGGTCATTTTGATCTGTATGTTTTGTTTGCGAATAAATCTTTGGTTTTGCGTCTCTGGGCTGAAAATGTCATCAAATGGTGGTCCGTGGCTCAAATGCTAAATAAATATTGGGCTCTTGGATCAAAAAGGTTGAAAACCACTGGTCTAGTGGAGCAGCAGCAATTCTTCCCATATTCCATCTTTATCTGTCCCTTTGATTAAGATGCACAGGCAGCGCAGCTGAGGTTGGACTTATACACTACCACCTTGTGTCAGAAGATGGCATTGTTCTCCTCAAGAGTTATGGCCTGTTTTAAAGGGAAGGGGATCTGCTTTCATTCTAAGGGACAGGAGCTTGAAATTCAGTTTTTAAGAACACTCATTGGAGAAGAAGCCATTATTTTCTTCAAACCATTTTATATAACGGCAGCCTAATGCGTTTGTATAGTTGTACTTGTAGATGCTGAAATGCTGTTTTTCTACGCGTTTTTAACCCCCCAAAACTCAAAAATTTTCCGCCGCCCGGCTTCGCTGGGCGGCTAGAGTGCCCTCCTGGTTACATTTGAGCCCCTGCCCTTGAAATTCACTGTTCACGCCACTGTTTAGCCTGGGGACCACTGGTTGAAAACCACTGTCATAGGTCATAGGAGGAAAACGGTGAGGGTTTTATCTCTGGCGCCTGTCAACCAATTTCACCCCAACTCACCAGTAAAAAAGCACTAGATTTTCCGCCAGGAGTTTTTCACCAATTTTGGCGCTAGGGGGGTCTGGAAAAGAGCTAAATATACCTAGTGACCAATGCGTTAAGTTGGCAACACTGGGTGCGCAGCGCGTCGCCGCTGTGAGTCGCTGTTGCATCATTCAGGGGTTGACACTAAGGTCTCCGAGGCACTTGCCCATCGGGCAAGTGCAAGTCAGGTTCTACTTCCCCTCAGGTCATGGTCACTTGCCCACCCAATTTTGCATTTAATTCTTAAAGCGCCGAAGTCGAGCTGCTCGTGGACCTCCCGTGGAGTCCCCTCCGCCGGTCACGCGGACGGCTCGTATCACGACGAGATGTAGATTTCATTCTTTAATCCAACTATTAGTCCGAGCGCATCGTCTGATGATCATCCCGTTGCTGACTTTCATTTGGGACAGAATTGGCGACAACTTTTTTTTCCCCCCTCCCATAGACATGCATTCAACCCAATGCATTCAAACGGCTCTCCTCCGGTTTGCCCCCTCAATGTCGCTGGCGCATGGGTTAAGCAGCCAGGGCTACGCAGCTCTTCCTGACTTGGGACCCGGATGTTTCTTGGCAGATCGCCAGATGATCGATTAGGCAAGACAACAGACACAGCATAACAGAAACAGCACATCCTGTTTAGGAGATCTGAGCTTCAAAATAAGGGCTTTTTTACCGATCGAACTGGTTTGAGCCGCGGCAATGGAGAGGAAACAAAGAAAATCCGATCGCGCTGAATGAGTTAAGTTTACTTCCTACTTGGGTGCTTTAAACCAGGGGTTTTCAACACATGGTCCCTGAGAGGGTTCCAGGTGGTCCCCAGCTAAGTTGGTTAACCAAATGGACCCGCAAGGGTCCATTTGGTTTCATTTTTACACTTTACAAATTCATCATCTTAATTAGCCCAGGTCGCAATGACCACCTTAAGACAAATGTATCTTGTGTTGTGTTATAGTGCACTAAGTTGCAACCAGGTAGCAGTCTTCACTTGCCCCACCATTTTTTTTTTACTTGCCCCGGGCAAGCGGGCAAGTGTTAGTGTCAAGCCCTGATCATTGGAATTGTAGTGTGGTAGTGTTGTACAATTGTACACGACATTGAAGTGACAAGGGTCTTGTTTAATTTCATTGTAGGCATTCTAGAGAACGCTGTATGCAGGCCTGTTCTTCACCCTGTGTGTCTTTGGAAGTGAGTCATTCTACGAAAACTTTTTTTTTTTCCTGAAATTTTGACTTTTGAAAGGTTTTACTTTTCTGAATAGCCCACCATATTGAGCTATTAAGCTTAACAAATTTACCTATGAGAAAAACATAATTTCCCATCTCAGGCATTCAATATAAATTATAAAGCTTTTAACATGGTAATTAAACTGAGTTGAGTAAGAGGAGAAGACTTGGCATGCCCAAGGTTACGGAATCAGATATATTGTTGGAATAACAAACAGAATCTTTATTCTACTACTTGTTTTATATCATTATTTCATGTAACAGAGTTGAGCTGTTATGATTTACGACCACATGTGAAAGTACAAAATGCCTCAAATGGTGTACAATAAGGTTTGAAATTGCCACTTTCTGTAGCATGTATTGGCCCATTGGTATAGTCTGATTGCCTATAGCCTACAGAATCCAGAATCTGTGTGTTGGCATGATTTGTGGCAAACACTCGTATTATGGGCAACTTGAAAGGAGAATTCCACACCAAAACACATTCGGCATCGATACCTTGATCGCTGTGACATCATATATATTGCACTTGATTTTTGTCATAGATGCCCCCTTTACTACATGTCCCCCTTGAGCTTCCTTTCGTTGTTGGTTTCTTCAATGGAATATGCAATATTCCATTGAATATGGAATATTCAATGGAATACACAGTATTTAGGCAACTGGCTCTGCCATTACCTCCAGGGGTTGACACTAAGGTCTCCGAGGCACTTGCCCATCGGGCAAGTGCAAATCAGGTTCTACTTGCCCTCAGGTCATGGTCACTTGTCCCCCCCAAAAATATATTGTAAATTTTGCATTTAAGTTTACTTCCCTACTTAGGTGCTTTAAACCAGGGGTTTTCAACAGGTGGTCCGGGGACCTGAGAGGGTTCCAGGTGGTCCCCAGCTAAGTTGGTTAACCAGATGTAACTCTTGAGAGTGTAAAAATGAAACCAAATGGACCCTTGCGGGTCCATTTGGTTTCATTTTTACACTCTCAAGAGTTAAAATTCATCATCTTAATTAGCCCATAGTGGTCACAGACCCAGTGGTCCCTGGCCCCATGCAGCAAAATGATAGTTTGGAACCAAATGAACCTGGGAGAGAGATAGGTAGAGATAGCTAGAAAGCAGGGAAAGACACAGAGGCAGAATGCAATGACTGTCTTCAAGACAAATTTATCTTGTGTTGTGTTATAGTGCACCAAGTTGCACACTTGCCTGATCGGGCAACCAGGTAGCAGTCTTCACTTGCCCCACCATTTTTTTTTTACTTGCCCCGGGCAAGCGGGCAAGTGTTAGTGTCAAGCCCTGACCTCTTCCCCTGTAAGGTCAGCTTTGTCACTAGGGGTGGGCAAAAAAATCGAAATGCCAATATAGTGCAATCATTAATGCCATGATATCAATAATAAAATCGATTTTCTTTGCTATTTATTTAGGCCTATTCATGAATGTGTTTATGTCAGAAAGACTGACTGTCGTTATCAGGCTGCACTGATGTATATAATATGATCAGACTTTTTGTTATTGTTTAAAATTGCTTGAAAATGTTCTAGTTGGTTGAACTTGTTGTGGTGAAACACAGTTGATGGCATAATCAAGTTGTGTTTGTGTTGTGTTTGTTAATGTTTTTTTTTTCTTTTAGGGCCTTTTTTTCTGAGAGTGTACAAATGGAATCAAATGGTTTCAAATACAGGAGTTTTGAGTCCGACTATTCAACAAACTTAACTGGGACCGTTGCCTTCAGTGGCTGCATACCTGACAATGTCAAAGTCAACAACACCCACAGCTACAATACTAGAGGTAGGACAAATGACAATCTGGTGCCAACATTTTGAAAAAAGATGGGTAAATTGTCTTTGTACAGCCCTGCCACTACATGGAATGCCCTGACCACTTCCCTCAGAAATGCAATTCCGTTGTAATATCGTAGTGTACATGCAGTATTGCACGAGTACCTTTCACAATTTGAAAGACAAAAATATATATTTTTGTCTTCCAGACCTAATGTGAAAAGGGTCTTATTTATCTGCACTATGACAACATTGAATTATTGTATAATGGGACGTCATGTAACAGAGACACTGTTACATTAAAATTGTATATGCAGCCACAATTTCACCAAAGTATGAAACGTAACACTGAGATTGCAATCATGTGGATTTAAATTCTACCAACTAAAACTGTTAAGATGAAATTTCCCTTGAAGGATCTTGGATCTTATTCATCATCGAATATGATGTTAGAAGAAATTAGCCACTGTGTGAACATGGTGACAACATGCAGGCGTTGCGTTTCAGGGCCGACATCAGGACGGTAAACATGAAAGAGCTGACATCGGGGTCCTGCATACCAAGTTCTGGGTGGTGGACAAGAAACACTTCTACATCGGTAGTGCTAACATCGACTGGAGGTACACACACACACACACACACACACACACACACACACACACACACACACACACACACACACACACACACACACACACACTGTTTCCTTTTAAATTTGTCACAATAAACAACACCTGATCAGTTCAGCAAAGGGTCAGTGGTGACGTATTGTTGGTATCAGCCGGTAACACACCCAGCACACTGTCTGCACTTGCAAAATAGGGACAAAATTATTTAAGCATTCAACCTTTGGGCCTTCTCTAATCTGTTAAAACAGACAAAAACAAACAATTTTCAATGTATCATCCATTTATAGATTTACCTTTGCAGTAGCCAAGCATGTTCCCCATCAAACATGTCCAAATTATCTGTCAGGCGATTCCCACTTGCTCATTTCCCTGTTTTCCCGGTTCCTGACCTTTGCTGACTCATCGTTGTGTCAAAGCCAAAGTCCTGAAGAGTAAATGGCTCTCGCCAACAGGAAACATGTTCCATTTATTAAAGGGGCTCCACTATGAGTTTTTCATGACCTTTTCATGTTTTTACCAACCCTAGTGTGTTTTTATACTGCAAAAGGTTGTTTCTTAAAGAGTCAGACCTATATTGAGGAAAATCTGTGGTTTTCTGTTTGTGTCTGAAAGGAGGTGCATGAATGGTCACTCTCAGATTCTTCTGTTTAGTGGTGTCACTAAAATTTTAATAGTCTATCTTTAACTTTGTCTCCACTCAAAGGACATTTCTGGTACTGCCCCCAAAGAGCACACTGAGTGGTGTTTGAATTCAGGTTGGTGCCTTTAATGGCAATACTATAGAGAATCATTTATGTTTATGTGGATAAAAATGACCCAAAAAAAAATCTTTACAAAACTCTATGTATGGTGTCCCTCCTCAATCTCCATTCAACTCACTTGTAAATATAATAGTTTGTGTTAGTGATCAAACATAATGTGACTCGTATAAGAGTATAATAAAAGCACGTCATTTGTGGGGAAAAGATGTAATATATCAAACGAATTTCAGCATAATTAGGAATTGCAATATAAATCGATCCAGAACCCTAAATATCAATATTGTATCGTATGGTGAGCTTTGTGAATCGTCCCACCACTAATCTGAACGTGGCCATTCATGCGCCCACATTAAGGCACAGAAAATCACAGATTCACAAATATGGGGATAACAACATCTCCATCCACAGAAGTTTGTTAATTTGCATTGTTGTTGCATTATTGCATTGTTGTATCCAGTGTTGTAATGGTACTTTTAGAAGTGGGGGGACGCCTCTGAAAGGGGAATTCCCCCCATTTTATTTATTTATTTTTTTCTGAGAGTGTACAAATGGTTCACTTTTGTACACTTTTGTACACTCTCATTCACATGCTGATTAGAGCTGGGGTCGGGCCGACTTTTTTCAGCCCGACCCTACCCCATATCCGACAGCTTTCTGTCCAGCCCGACCCCCGTCCGACCATTATTATTAAAATATATGCGCAGCCCGGCCCGACAACCCGACATCCTTTTTCCAGCTAAAAAAAATCTTTGAGAAAGGTACTTTAATTATTAAAATGATAGCACACCTTTTCTTCCCTTAATTTTTCGTTGTGTTCATTATTATTCTTATTATACTGATAGCTAACATAGTGTTGCTAATTAGTGTGCGCTCTGTTTAACGAACTTTCCATTTAGCTCAGGGACCACTGGTGGTCCCCGGACCAACTGTTGAAAATCTCGGCTTTAGCTACATATTATTATGGAGAAATAGGATTGCATCTACCGTGGAGGGATTTAAAGCCGTCCTCCTCTCCTCGATCGTTCTCCCAGCTGCGCGTTGTCAGGACAAGTACAACGCAGGGTGAAATGACACAAACACAGCACGTGGTGAAATGAAATGACAACACTGCGTGTTGTCAGGACAAATACAACGCAGGGTGAAATGACACAAACACAGCACGTGGTGAAATGAAATGACAACACTGCGTGTTGTCACGACAACGCGCTGGGTGGAATGACAACACTGCGCGTTGTCAGGACAACACGCAGTGTGTTGTCATGTGATGCTACATGATGGTTCAATCGTTTTCAAATAAAAACTGCTAAGTTTTTAATATATTGACAATATTAAGGTTATTAAATGAAAATTTTAAAGTTGTAAAATAATATACATATATATATATATATATATATATATATATATATATATATATATATATATATATATATATATATATATATATATATATATATATTATTCAGCAATATAGCCCAGCCCAAGCCCGAACCCTTCCGAAAGCCCGACCACCAATTAGGCAATTGAGCCCGACCCTCGGGCTACCCGTCGGGTACCCGAAAACCCCATCGGGTTTCGGTCGGGTATCCCACCTCTAATGGTGAAACACATCTTGATGATGTCATCAAGATGACATGCTAATGATTTTTTCAGACCCAAAAATATTTTAGATGTGAGAAGGGGGGACGCCGTCCCCCCGCGCCCCCCCTCCACTACACTACACTCGTCAGTGGCTGTATGCCTGACAATGTCAAAGTCAACAACACCCACAGCTAACAATACTAATGGTAGGATGAACGACAATCTGGTGCCAACATTTTGAAAAGAAGATAGCTAAATTTTCTTTCTACAGCCCTAGCTGCCACTACGTGGAATGCCTTGACTACTTCCCTCAGAAATGCAATTCCGTTATAATATTTGTTAAGTAACATTTTCTAACACAGCGGTTTAGATTCCAAGGACTCTGGATTTATTCATGGGTCATTTACAATGACTGAAACATCTATAGCTTTGACATTGTATGAGTAAGGGATAACAACACCCAACGAACCAGTGATTTGTTTTCTAATAACTGATTGAGGGGCAGCCGAGGTCAGTTGGTAGGAAAAAAAACACCGGTTCGATGGCTTAATACAGTGGTTTTCAACCTTTTTCATACCAGGGCCCACTATTTATTCATAATTTGAGCCACCATTTGATGACATTTTAGCCCCACAAACCGAAAACCCATCTACAATTCCAGGCTGGACTTTGAAAACATAACAGCCAAACATAAAACTCTAGTTGTGTAGATTTGGGCTGGTTCAGATGATGAATATTTTAACTCTTGAGAGCGTAAAAATGAAACCAAATCGACGCACAAGGGTCCATTTGGTTTCATTTTTCCGCTCTCAAAGAGTTAGATCTGCATGGCCTGGTTGGCCAACTTTCCATCATTTAGCCTGGGGACCACCTGGAATCCTCCCAGGGACCACTGGTGGTCCCTGGACCAGCGTTGAAAACCACTGGCTTAATACATTAATAAATGACTAATAATTCACAGAAATAGTACATATCATGGCTGTACATAATAATGCTATGTTTATTTTTTACCTATGGAAATATCCTAAAAAGTTAATAATTTAATTGGAGTTCTATTTTACATTCAGTGTTATTTCCCCACAAATGATTATTGGAAAAATCGACTTGTGCACCAGAATTAACTGTCTCAAAATGTTTTTTTTCCTTCTAGTGCATAGATGAGGAAGTTGCTGCCAACCTGATGGTGGTTGTTGCAGGAGAGTAGCCAGTGATCGGTCAAGCCCTGCGTGATGCCAAGAGTTGCCACCAATCGCTTAGAGGGTAATTCTACCTATTATCAACATTGTCCTCATTAAAAATGGCTCTGGAAGAAAAAACATTAACATGGTGAAACACGACTTGATGATGTCATCAAGTTTCACCATGTTTATGATTTTTTTCAGACCTCCATTCCTTGGAAACACACAATGGGGAACTTTTTTTCTTGCATCTTCGTTCCACATTCCAGTGCTTGGTTACCGAAGTTAGTAACTTGGCATTACACTATAGATACAGGGGCGGATCATCTAGGCATGGGCTTGGTTTTTTGTACACTTATTTAATTAAAGTGGAATTTCATCCATTCTCAAGATTTTTTTTTTTTTTTTTCGGAGATCATACAAATGGAACCAAATGAACCCTGATGCATCCATTTGGCTCCATTTGTAGACTCGGAAAAATAGATCCTAAAAGAAAATCCATTAACATGGTGAAACACAACTTGATGTCATCAAGTTGTGTTTCCCCATGTTTATTTATTTATTTTTTTTTTCAGACCTCCATTTCTAGGAAACACAGAATGAAACAGAATGTTTATCATGTCCTTCCAACTCTTTGAGGTATATCAATGACATACTGTAAATGTTGAGAATGGGTAGAATTCCCCTTAAGGCCTTGATCTCATGCTATGTTTTTGATTAGCCACACTTGTATGGACTGCTACTGTTAGGATAAGACGTACAGTATATATGTTTTAATGTTAGTTAATAGATATTCCAAAGACCTTTTAATCTCATCACATCAACAGATGATTACGAGTATAGTTATTAGATGGCCGGCTTGCTCAGGCCAGTGTGCAACTTAGTGCACTTTAACACAACACAAGATAAATTTGTCTTGAAGGCAGTCATTGCACTCTGCCTCTGTGTCTTTCCCTGCTTTCTAGCTATCCACAATTCCAGGCTGGATTTGGGAAACAAAACAGGCAAATTATTAACATACACATCAAAATGACCATTAATCTTCTACATTCTCTAGTTGTGTAGACCTGGGCTAATGAAGATGATGAATTTGTAATGAGTGTGTAAAAATTTCATTTTTCATTTTTACGTTCTCAAGAGTTACATCTGGTTAACCAACTTAACTGGGACCACCTGGAACCCTCTCAGGGACCACTGGTGGTCCCGAGACCACCGGTTGAAAACCCCTGGTTTAAAGCAACCCAAGTGAGAAATAAACTTTAATGCAAAATTAGCAATATATTTTTGGGGCAAGTGACCATGACCTGAGGCAAGTAGAACCTGACTTGCACTTGCCCGATGGGCAAGTGCCTCGGAGACCTTAGTGTCAACCCCGACTAATATGGGCTAAATCAAACACTGATCAGAGTTTTTTTTTTTTTTCCTTTTGCTTGAATTCCAGCTCGCCCCTAACTGGATACCAGGACTGCAAGCCTCACCTCATCCACAGCCTGGGCATCCCGTTGCTGGACAACAACAAAAACCATCACAGTGCCACTTCAAGCCTGGCCTGCACCCCACTCCACTCCACCCCACCAGCTCCAGCTACCCACGATGCAACAGCACCTCTAGCCCTTCCATGTCCTCGCTCACTCCATCCTGCACTCCAGCCCGTGCCTCTGCCATTCTGCTGCCGTCGTCCAGGGTGTACAGCTAAATCAGGGGTTTTCAACAGGTGGTCTGGGACCACCAGTGGTCCTTGAGAGGTTCCAGGTGGTCCCCAGCTAAATGATGGAAACTTGGTTAACCTCTCAAAGGTTAAAATATTCATGCCATGTGAATCAGCCCAAGTCTACACAACTAGAGAAGGCAGAGATTAATGGTCATTTTGTTCTGTATGTTTGACTGTTTTGTTTCCCAAATCCAGCCTGGAATTGTGGACAAAAGCAAAAGAAATCTTTAGTTTTGGGTCTGTGGGGCTAAAATGTCCTCAAATGGTGGTCCGTGGCTCAAATGCTGAATAAATGGTGGGCCCTGGTGTCAAAAAGGCTGAAAACCTGCTTAAATGGCAGACCAACGTGGTCCTTGAAATTAAACAGGCTGAGAATCACTACAGTGTTCTGCTTCCCAGAGGCATTAAAGGCCTATCATAGTCCAGTTTTACCTGAAGAGGTGACCACTGAAAACTAAAATGTGACATGACACCGTTCTCCACAGGGTGACATCACCTTTCAGTTCTCTCTAGGAGAATTTGGTTGGAGGTGTTGATGCAGTCTCTGTAATGGTGTCTTCTTCTACATTAATTTCACTGTCATGAAACATAAACTCTGCCATTTCCCAAAAGAAGTGAAGCAAAAACTAAGCTGAAGAAAGTCATCCTGTGTGACACTAGTTTCTTCATTTTTTTATTGTGTTGTTAACAGGGAACAAATAGACACAAAAAACATCTGTGCTCAAAGCAACAAACAAAATAAAATATGCCTATTACTAAATAAAATATACATCACCACTTGCCCTACACACTTGACTTGGTTTGAGCATAGATATTTAAATAATAGAGACAGCATTAAATGTCCTGGAGGTTTTGATGTTGGTGACAGGAATTGGAAACTGCATTTTTAGGAAAGCGATGTTCATTCTGTACCCAAATAAAGTCTTAAACTGTATGAATTGAATTTATTTGTGACATAATTTGAGTGTGTGTTTGCCATTATTAGCAGTGTTTTCAAGTCCCCCCCCTTTCTCTGACGTTTCATTCCATTTGTATACAAAGTTTGACTTGTACTGGTCAATCTAACCCCGAAAAGGAACCAGAGAATCAACTTGAATAAACTTAATACTTAGAAAACTGTGCCATGCAGATGTCATACAGTGTCTATTGAAAATGGCATTGCAGTTATAACTATAACACAGATCAGAGTGGAGTCCCAGTTTCAGTTGGATCAAGTCATATTTTATAACAGTGTGTATTTACAGTTCATGGGGATTTTTATGCAGAAACTTGTTCAACCCAGTGAAACGTTTTTGTGTGTGGTTTCAAAAAAGGTCGCTAGATGGCAGCATTTAGTCAATCTGGCTTCTTGGCGTAAAGGGATATTCCACAAACAACCTTTGGTCATTTTATGGTCTAGCTAGCCTACTCAGTCTCATGTGAACACCCCACAGTTTATGTTACTCCATTCACTATTTAGATATTTGATGTTCATTTTAGCTGCCCGCCCCCTTCCTATACAAACCCACTTTATAACCTAAAACTAACCTAAAACTCCATTTGAACAATGGCAGATTATTTGAAAACAACCCATTTTTCTGGTATCTGATATATTGTCCTCCTAATACGTGAGAGGGCTGTGGAATTTTAATTTACAGTTTTCATTTATTTTTAAAATATTGTTTTGTAAAATGTAGCCTACTCATGCCCACCCAAATGAATAAAACAATATTTTGCAAATAAATGAAAACTGTAAATGAAATTCCACGGCCCTCTCATGTATTCGGAGGACAATTTCAGTCACCAGAAAAAAATATGGTTGTTTCAAATAATATGTCATGGTTAGAATGGAGTTTTAAGTTATGATGGGTTGTATAGGAAGGAGGCAGATGTGCTGAAAAGAACATCAAATATCTAAATACTGAATGGAGTAGCATATAAACTGACTGGTGTGTTCACATGAGACTGAGTAGTTTTTCCTGAGAGGATACAAATGGTCTATTTGGTCTAATTGGTCTATTTGGATACAAATGTATCCAAATGGACCCTAGCGGGTCCATTTGGTTCCATTTGTATACTCTCAGAAAAAAGAGGCGTCTAAAGAAATCCATTAACATGGTGAAATACATCTTGATGTCATCAAGATGTTTCACCATGTTAGTGGTTTTCTTCAGACCTCCATTACTTGGGAACACAGAATGGGGGAACTTTTTTATTATCATGTCCACCCAACACCTCTAGGGTTTACTAATGACATATTGGAATAAATGCTGAAAATGGTGGACTTCCCCTTTAATATAAATTGTAATGTAACCACCATAATGATGTTATGGTTACATTACACATTGCCCTCTGTACGTTTTATGCAATTACACCAGTTTACTGAGCTGAGATATAAACAACAATAAAACGCCATATTCCATTTTTGTAACGTTTTAGTTAATTTACATTTTCATCATTTCCCCTAACTAAACTGCAAAAAAAAAAAAAAAAAAAAAAAAAAAAAAAAAAAGCAGAAATAAAAATAAGTATTTAATCAGAGACGCTCCTGGTTTACAGACGACCAATCAGGGCCCCTCAGCTCTGGCAGATACACCGACCAATCAACGGCCAGCAACTGCCTACAGGCAAACCAATCAGAGACGCGCCTGGCGCTGGGTTACAGCCGACCAATCAGGGCCCTAGCTCGTCACGTGGCTGCTGCCAGGTCAAAATATATGAATGTTTCAGATTGAAAAAATCTTTCAGATTGCTCTGAGACTCCTAGAGAAGCAGACGCAGTCACCACACCCTCCGCTCACCAGCGACTTGTTCAGCAGTTTACCAGCGACCTGTTCAGCAGTTTACCAGCGACCTGTTCCAGCAGTTTACCAGCGACCTGTTCCAGCAGTTTACCAGCGACCTGTTTCAGCAGTTTACCAGCGACCTGTTTCAGCAGTTTACCAGCGACCTGTTCCAGCAGTTTACCAGCGACCTGTTTCAGCAGTTTACCAGCGACCTGTTTCAGCAGTTTACCAGCGACCTGTTTCAGCAGTTTACCAGCGACCTGTTTCAGCAGTTTACCAGCGACCTGTTTCAGCAGTTTACCAGCGACCTGTTTCAGCAGTTTACCAGCGACCTGTTTCAGCAGTTTACCACGACCTGTTTCAGCAGTTTACCAGCGACCTGTTCCAGCAGTTTTACCAGCGACCTGTTTCAGCAGTTTACCAGCGACCTGTTCCAGCAGTTTACCAGCGACCTGTTTCAGCAGTTTACCAGCGACCTGTTTCAGCAGTTTACCAGCGACCTGTTCCAGCAGTTTACCAGCGATCTGTTTCAGCAGTTTACCAGCGACCTGTTTCAGCAGTTTACCAGCGACTTGTTCCAGCAGCAGTTTACCAGCGACCTGTTTCAGCAGTTTACCAGCGACCTGTTTCAGCAGTTTACCAGCGACTTGTTCCAGCAGCAGTTTACCAGCGACCTGTTTCAGCAGTTTACCAGCGACTTGTTCCAGCAGTTTACCAGCGGATCACCTGTTCAGCAGATCCAGCATTAGAGCCTGAAGGACCGGGCAGACAGCGAGGATACATCGATCGACAACCGACGAGAGGAACCAGGAGGATCCAGCCGTTAACTTGCAGCAGACACAGCTCTGCAACTAACCTTTAAATTTCCTCTTCGATCGACCGGTGAGTTAAGCTTTTGATTTTCTCGTTACTGTGGCTGCCTGTCGTGGTTGTGCTGTTTAGTGTTTCTAACGGCTGATCGTTGTATTTCTATATAACGTCTGCTAGTTGTGTCGTTTACTGTGCTTCTTAGTTGTGTTTAAAACGTCCGTTTGTTGTGTTTCTAACGTCTGTTAGTTGTGTCGTTTATTATGCTTCTTAGTTGTGTTTAAAACGTCTGTTTGTTTGTGTTACTAACGTCTGCTAGTTGTGTCGTTTACTTTGCATGTTAGTTGTGTTTAAAAACGTCTGTTTGTTTGTGTTTCTAACGCTGATTGTTGTGTCGTTTACTGTGCTTCTTAGTTGTGTTTAAAACGTCTGTTTGTTGTGTTTCTAACGTCTGCTAGTTGTGTCGTTTACTATGACTCTTAGTTGTTTTTAAAACGTCTGTTTGTTTGTGTTACTAACGTCTGCTAGTTGTGTCGTTTACTTTGCATGTTAGTTGTGTTTAAAAACGTCTGTTTGTTTGTGTTTCTAACGGCTGATTGTTGTGTCGTTTACTGTGCTTCTTAGTTGTGTTTAAAACGTCTGTTTGTTGTGTTTCTAACGTCTGCTAGTTGTGTCGTTTACTATGATTCTTAGTTGTGTTTAAAACGTCTGTTTGTTGTGTTTCTAACGTCTGTTAGTTGTGTCGTTTACTGTGCTTCTTAGTTGTGTTTAAAACGTCTGTGTGTTGTGTTTCTAACGTCGTTTTGCAACGTCTGTTTGGTATAGTGTATATAACTTCTGTTACTTTTGCGATTTGAACATCTAGTTCAGTGGTTTTCAACCTTTTTCATATCAGGACCCACTATTGTGCATTTTAGCCAGTTGAGGTTCTGTTTCATTCAGTAAACAATAGTGAATATTGCCTCTCGAGTCTTAATATAAACAAGTCACGTGACTATCCATCTGATCCTGGCTTGGCCACAACATATTTTCTGCACCAGCAGGTTTCCTCTCTGATTGCGTTTATGCTGGGTTTAAATTTAGTAGATCTACAAGGTAACAACTTGCAGCATCACTAATATTTGCTTTCTTTCTGTCTTCTTTCACAGGTGTACCACCTTGCCTGCAGCTCTCCGAATCTCTCCCCACCTCCCCCTCTCTTTCACCCCCCTCCTCCCCTCTCTCCCCCTCCTCTCCTCCCCTCTCTCTCCCCCTCTCTCCCCCTCCTCCCCTCTCTCTCTCCCCCTCCTCTCCTCCCCTCTCTCTCTCCCCCTCCTCTCCTCCCCTCTCTCTCTCCTCTCCTCTCCTCCCCTCTCTCTCTACCACCTCCCCTCCTCCCCTCTCTCTACCCCCTCCTCTCCTCCCCTCTCTCTCTCCCCCTCCTCTCCTCCCCTCTCTCTCTCCCTCTCCTCTCCTCCCCTCTCTCTCTACCACCTCCCCCTCCTCCCCTCTCTCTCCCCCTCCTCTCCTCCCCTCTCTCTCTACCACCTCCTCCTCTCTCTCTACCACCTCCCCCTCCTCCCCTCTCTCTCTACCACCTCCCCCTCCTCCCCTCTCTCTCTACCACCTCCCCCTCCCCCTCCTCCCCTCTCCTCTCCTCTCCTCTCCTCTCCTCTCCTCTCCTCTCCTCTCCTCTCCTCTCCTCTCTCTCTCTCCTCCCTCTCTCTCTCCCCCTCCTCTCCTCCCCTCTCTCTCTACCCCCTCCTCTCCTCTCCTCCCCTCTCTCTCCCCCTCCTCTCCTCCCCTCTCTCTCTACCCCCTCCTCTCCTCCCCTCTCTCTCCCCCTCCTCCCCTCTCCCCCCCCTCTCTCTACCCCCTCCTCTCCTCCCCTCTCTCCTCTCTCTACCCCCTCCTCTCCTCCCCTCTCTCTCTACCACCTCCCCCTCCTCCCCTCTCTCTCTACCACCTCCCCTCCTCCCTCTCTCTCCCCCTCCTCTCCTCCCCTCTCTCTACCACCTCCCCTCCTCCCCTCTCTCTCCCCCTCCTCTCCTCCCCTCTCTCTACCACCTCCCCCTCCTCCCCTCTCTCTCTACCACCTCCCCTCCTCCCCTCTCTCTCCCCCTCCTCTCCTCCTCTCTCTCTCTACCACCTCCCCCTCCTCCTCCTCTCTCTCCCCCTCCTCTCCTCCCCTCTCTCTACCCCTCCTCTCCTCCCCTCTCTCTCTAACCACCTCCCCCTCCTCCCCTCTCTCTCTACCCCCTCCTCTCCTCCCCTCTCTCTCTACCACCTCCTCCCCTCTCTCTCCCCCTCCTCTCCTCCCCTCTCTCTCTACCCCCTCCTCTCCTCCCCTCTCTCTCTACCACCTCCTCCCCTATCTCTCCCCCTCCTCTCCTCTCTCTCCCCTCTCCTCCCCCTCCTCTCCTCCCCTCTCTCTCCCTCTCCTCTCCTCCCCTCTCTCTCTACCACCTCCCCCTCCTCCCCTCTCTCTCTCCACAGCAGACAGCATGGAGCAGTACCAGTGGACGTTGCTGGTCCACCAGGCGTCCAGCTCTGGACGTCGTGCAGGTAAGTTTCGTTCAGCTCGTTCCAGAAGGCAGGTAAGCCAGGTCGTCCGCGTGACAACCTCAGGAACTGCCGCCTCAGCGAAGACGACCTGGCGGCCATCGCGGCGTGCGTCCCGGAGCTGTACGGGCGCGTGCACCAGGTTAGTGACAGTTCCTCTTTCTCCCTGGTCGACAAGGAGCTCCGCAGGCGTCCGAAGCGGGTCACACCCAGACCTCACATGGGCAGGCCCTGTGAGTGTGTCTTTGACCGACACACCAGGCAGTGGAGGCCGGTGCACTACCAACGCTTGGACCAGCGTACTGGGCGGATGGAGCCAGTCTTCAGACCCGAGTACAGCCACTGTGTCTGCGTTCGGTACGACATCCCCACCAAGAGGTGCGTGCGGGTGCGTCCTCCCATGCCGGCGGCGGCGGTGGTGGCCACCCGAAGCACCGCGCTCTTCCAGGAGTTCTCCAGGCGGCTGGTGACTCCGACGCACCCTGAAACTCTGACACCACCGACCTCCCGGTGGAGCGACCGTAGAGGCAACCAGTTTGACCTGGTGGAGGTGAACGGCCAGCGGCTGGCTAGGGTCACCTCGGCGGTCTCCACCACGTGGGAGCTGGGCGGACGGGTCGTCCCGCGCCAGTGGAGGGTGTCGGTGTACCGGCCAGACGGACAGATGCAGCTGTCCGTCTTCTGCAGCTTTCCCGGAGAGGCGGTACGGAGGCGTCTCTTCTTGAGCGACGAGGCGGAGGCGCCTACTAGTCTCGAGACGCGGGACGCCTTCATCCACTCCTCCGAGGGGAGCATCGAGCGAGGCCCTGCTCGAAGCCAGACCAGCCTAAGACTGTGAACCTTGGGTGGGAAAAAATGGGTTACAAAATCATGGGATACAATTTTTTTATTGGCACTGGGTGAAAAAATGGGTTACAAATTCATGGATACATTTTTTTAATTGGCACTGGGTGAAAAATGGGTTCCAAAATCACGGGCTGAAAAATGTGAACTGGGTGTAAAGGTAAGTATCTTAGATAGCATTTTTATGTAGACTTAGATAGCGTTCGTAAACTTGTAGCATTCGATGTATACATAGCACTTGTATACACGGTTTAAGCAGCCTATATACTGTAGATTCTATACTGTTTTGTTCGTCACTTATGTATGTTTTACATGAACTCATGTATATGATATAGTCCGTGCTCCGTGGATGTGCAACTGGTACAGGTAGGTTTAACTTTTAACATCATTTAATTATGGTCACATTAGACAGCACTTCCAAGGCCGATGCAGGTCTAAGACTGTGATCATCTGGATGTTCAGGTAAAGTTGAGACGGGTGATCTCTGATGTTCAACTGGTACAGGTAGGTTAATCTTTTTGTACTCCCCCCCCCCCCACCCCCCCACCCCCGTCTGTCTTTTCTTCAGTGTATTCAGTGTGTTCACAGGTTTCTACAGACTGAGTCTAGATGCCTTGGATTGTACGGTGGTAAGTACAAGCTAGGGCTGCAACTAACCATTATGTTCAGAATTGATTATTCAGGCCATTATTTAAGTGATGAATCAGTTAATCGGATTATGGTACTACTGTACTTAAGTTTAAAATGTATTTATTTATTTATTTATTTATTATTTTACACATGTTCCAACGACATAGTTAATTAGTTAATATTGTTAATATTATTCTTGATAATGCAATCATTGTTAAGCGATCGGTGTCTGTCTGTCTCTCGCTCTCTCTCTCAAAAACTAACAAGTGTTTTTCTTTGCAGGTTTCTACTGATGTCTGGTGGATAGCTTGGAGCGCCATTCAACCCCCTGACAACTACTGTAATATAACAAGTGTTTTTCTTTGCAGGTTTCTACGGATGTCTGGTGGATAGCTTGGAGCGCCATTCAGGCCCGTGTCAACTAAAACTAACAAGCGTTTTTCTTTGCAGGTTTCTACCGAGTGTGCGATTTCCCCACCCATACTAACAATTACAGTATGTTCAGTTTGCAGGTGTCTACCGATGTCCGGCGGGCTAAAGGCCTATTCAGAGTTTGATTTTCGTGATCACCGCGACCACCATGACCACCGTTGCCTACCATATGATGTCATACCACGGCACCGCAAACACCGCTCTTTCCACCCTCTCTGATTTTTACTCACGGCCGCAGTGGTGCTCACCGGCTGAACAATGAATGAACAAACATGGCGACTTCGGTCACATTACGTCATCATCTAAACTGGCCAATCAGAGTACCCTGAGGGACAACCAACCATGCACCGTACACCACCACGCAAAAAACACTTAATAAGTTAAGTGTTTTTTTTTATCTATCTTTCCTTTTACACAAGTAAAAAGGAAAGATACATAAAAGCACTAGAAAGCATTATAATTGAGGCAGGTACGCAGTAGAGAGAACATAAACAGTAAACAGTAGGGTATTTAAGTTTCCGTCTCTAGGCCTTGGTCCGTCGCAGTTGCAACAGAAGCCCAACATAGTTAAGAAAGCAGGCGACGGCGACAGGATCCACCTCTTCCACTGGCGTCTCTGTTTCCATGGCGACGCTCCTCTACAGCGTAGCTCTCGTCCACGCTGCTAACACGACACCAAAAGCTGCGTTCTGCCGTCCGAGGAGAGGGTCGGACGGCCGCGAGGATTATATATCGAGCACAGAGCGATTCATTACCGGCGTTGTAATTCGGACGTTCTACCAATCTTAAATAGGCTAATAATGGACGTGAGGAGGGAAAGAGGACGGGCGAGGTGGTGGTGGTCTGAATAGTGGTGGTTGCGGTGGTCACAGCGGTCGTTGCGGTGATCACCGTAAATCTAAACTCTGAATGAGCCTTAACCCCCCCCCCCCCCCCCCCCCCCACCACCACCTACCCAAAGTGGGTGGTGTGTGGGGGGGTGGGGGTCACCTCCCATGGGCTGCCACCTTGGCGTGGTGGAGGTGCTTACGATCCTTGTGATCAAACTAAGGGCAGCCCCTAAGATAAAACAAGCCTTTTACAGAAATCAGTCTGCACAAGGTACCAGAAGACCCTCATGGGACCTCCGAGAACAATGAAACTAAGAAAGAACTAGATCTCTGCTTCTTACCAAGGCGACACACAGGTATGTGATCATCATATTCTTGCTGTCTGGAGTAAACCACGCAACTTCCCTCTTTTTTTTTTTTTTTTTTTTTCTTAGGTTTTGATACATATTTGTATAAATCACTGCTACTGAACACCCTTTTTGTCTCTGTTTTGAAAATATTGAACCAGTGGAAAGTAGTTTAGATTTGGACAATTATTACTGAAAAACTAAAATTCATTTTGGCCACAGAGGTCCACATTTGCATAATGTTTTTGATGCAGGAGCTGAAACGTGGATGGCTGTCCATAAGATGTGCACAGCTGGATGGAGGGAGAACAGAAATACAGGTGTTTCCATCGCCCCATTCTTTATTTTACACCCTTCATTTCTCAAGTTTGGGACTTTTATTCAAGCGAGTTAATCTGTCTAACCCTTAATTTGGGACACCATATACATTAGTACAGCAGAATGCAAGGTCTACATTTACACAACTGGTATTGCTGCATTCACTAGAACAACACCTTACAGGCAGTTGTGTTATTTTTTTTTTTAATAAGCACACATTAAAGCAACCATTTGTCACAGCACATGTGACCTGTAAGCCTTCTTTTCCTCGTCATTAGTGTGAAGCTAACTTCCTCCTGTAAAGACTCACATCTACTTGTATTTCTAAGTGCGTTACTAATACTAGTGTGTTACTAATACTAACAAAGTGTATAGATGTTTTTCAGTTTGCAGGTTCAACTGGCAGACTGGCTTGAGATGCCATTCAACCCTGTGCACCCCCCCCCCCCCCCCCCCCCCCCCCCCCCCCCCCCAAATAACTATCTTTTTTGTCCAGTATCTTTGGTTTTACAGGTTTCTACCCACACCTTGGATGGTGTTGTATGGCTGTACATCCTGTTTCCTGTCTATCCTTTTCTTTTTGCAGGATTCTACTGACGTCTGGTGTGTTGGCTTCAGAGGTGCCATTAAACCCTGCGTGAAAACTAAGCTAAAACTACCAACAGTGTCTATGTTTTCTTCAGTGTGTTCAGTTGACAGGTTTCTACAGACTGAGTCCAGTGTGCTGCTGCTCAGTGTCATCTCCAACAGCCTTGTGTCTGGCTGGGCTGTAGCTTGAGATGCTCAACGTGTCGCAACGTTTCTGCACTGTTTTGTCTTTTTACAGGTTTCTAGAGATGCCTTGGATGGTGGATGGTGATGATGGATGGTGAAGTATACTCCCCTCCCCTTGTGTCTGTCCTATGTCTCTTGTGTGAAAACTTTATACGTATCTGTCATATATGCAAAAAAAAAAAACACTTTATTACACCCCTACTAATTACTCTCTACATTTAGTTGATATTGTCCCACTGGACAATATTACATTTCATGAATGACTTAAAGCCTCACTATGGAACTTTTGTTACAGTGTTACAGAAGCCGCTGCCTGACTGCATGTCTAATTTCTTGCTTGCTTTTCTTGTGTAATTATTTTTTGGTCCAATCTCATGACAATAATCTCTGTTTCAATCAGGAGCTGGTGGCAGATTGGTGTTGCTTGAGGTCCCTGGTGGTCCCCAGAGCTCCATGCTGGTCCACACTGTGCACTGTGCCTGGACCCCTCTGTCTCCTGGCTGGAGAGAGTGAACTTCATCAACCTGAGGAAGGTACAGAGATTAGACTGAAAACCTGGGAACTAAATCCTTACCAAGACATTTCTTCACCAATTTGATTCTAGTGGTGTCAATTGGTGTCAACAATTCAACTCCTGTGGGAAACCTCATGAAACAGGTCAAAGTCGGGGTAATGGTCACAACCTATAGAAGGCAAAACATGCAAAATGTCATCATGCTTAGGGGGTTGTCATGATGCTGAATCCATTCCAAGCATTAGTTCCTCTCAGAAAACAACTCATCATAAATGTGCTTAGTCATCACATTTAGGCAAATGTTATTGCCATTTTCAGCCCAATGACTGTATTCTTTTGTGCAAAATTATGGCTGTGGAATTCTCCTTTAACCATGCAAGGGGGGTTTCCATAAGTGCACCTGTTATTCTATTATATATTATTCATTAACTTCAGTGACTATAATGAGCTCTATACTCAACCAGCTAATTGTAATGCAACATGGTGAACATGCAAGTCATACATCACTTTTCAAACAAAAACAACAAAGCAAAACTCTATTAAGAACATAACTATTTAAGCATGTAAAAACTAAGCAAATGAAATCATTAAAGCTGAAAGGGGGATTTGAAGGGACTTGAGACTCGCTGTCCATGGTGCTGATCGTTGCTAAATGCATCCACTGTGTGTATGCAGCAAAATACAATGGACTGTTTATTTTATTTTATGTTTATTTTACTAATATGTTGCCCCAGTGTGTCATTGAAGCTTTTATTAAAGTGGGTTAATTATGACCTAGCTCAGCTATATACCATGCCATAGTAGATTTAGACAGTGTCCTAGAGCATTTTCTTCTGCAGATAACGCTGGCTGTGTGTTGGACTAAAGGATTTCCCTGGAACCTGAACATGTCCTTGTCGTGTCTCCTCCTCCTCGTGCGTCGCTCAGCCCTCTGCCAGTGCACAGTCGACTCCACCTCCATCCCAGACTCTCCCCAGGTTTTGGAGGCTCAAGAAAGGCGTTCATGTTATCCATTCCAGTCCCTGGCCTGTGGTGTCTTAACAGGCCAGTCAACCTTTTTGCTAACTAACTGGTTACTTCTCAGGATTCCACTTCAAATATAGCAAAAATAGGTGTTCTATGAGCTCAAAATGTGTTGTAGTGCGATGCATGTTTTTGGCTTGTTCTGGTAGATTGTCTATTGTCACGTTGACATAAGATATGCATTGTGGCCGTCTGGAGTGAGTGTGGAATATATGAAATTCATCAATCCCTTGAAATGAACCATCTCATTTTTGAGATATCCTCAAAAAGAACAGTACAAAATAACTCAACACATGCGAAAACAAAACAGGAAAGCACATTGACATAACATGATGGATTATTGTGTTATTAATCTATTACAAACATAAATGTGTATATTAAAGGAAATCTGTGAACAAGTTGATGTTAAGATGTCGTGTATGGTACAAGCCGTTGTTTTCAGAAATAAAATGATTGTATTTAAATATAAACTGCAGCCAGTGCTGCTGTCTTGTTGAGGTGGGAGACAGCAGGTTGAAGATGGACAGTCAAGGACAAATCATAGGTGGTTAAATACTGTACGTGTACCTGTTAGTGTCATTGTGGTGAGGAACAGATTACCGGTACTCACAACTGCCTGTGTTTATAAACTTAAGGTATTATAGCACATTAGGCAACTTTGTTCAACAATAGCCATAATGACTGTTTTTTCCATATCAAATGAGAACATGAAGGCCTAGAGAGAAGCAACATTTGGAAAGAAACTCGGCTGTACAAATACATTATATTTTTGGGACCAGAACTTATACACACTATTAGGATAAAACCTGTACAGTGAGGTTACTTAAACATAAACAGCATTGCAAAATCCAAGCCAATTTTGCCACTTTCCTCTTATCCTTTGGTTAATGCGTCATTATTGGTAATAATGATAACAATAATACAACACTACATTGGCAGTTTTAAATTCCATATGGTCATGACATGCATAAGCATCAGTCTGTCAGACAATGTACTACCTTAAAACCAGGCACACTCATCTTCCATCTTTAATGAACACAGTCCTTACACCTATAGAATAGTTATCACAATTGTGTGTCTTGTAGCACAACTTAAGCAAAGTGTTAGTAGAGTGTAATTATATAATTAGTTTGGTTGTTGGTCACAGGGCAACCAGACTATTGTTATTGTCAGTATATTGTATGTTTCTAGAGGAACTTGTGATGTCATGCAGGTCTATTGGGTTTTCTATGTCATCAGGCCGATGCCATAATAACCAATGGGTTATTTTCCATTGCATTATTATCACATTTGTTGCGTTCAGGAAGAAACCACCTACCCACATTTTTACATGTTTTTTTCTTGTTTCTTGTGCTACTGAACAGCCTTTATATCTGAGTTGCTACGCAAATACTGAACACATGGAATGTAGTAAAATGTGCTTTGGACAAAACCTCTTGACTTCATCATTGGGCTCTCAAAACTGTTTTTCGATAATGTCAGCACCAGTAATGATGCAAGATAATCCCTCTTTTTGAATAATACTGTAACTAAAAGGAATGAGAGAGTTGAGAGTTTCCAGGTTTATTGTCATCTTGAATGATCACAGCAGCCAACACACACATACAGCTGGCAGTACATAGAGTATTGACTTTATAGCATCATGTAGCATTATGTCATGAAGGTGTCATGATTACCAAATTAGGCATTGTCCTGTCACTGAAGAAGCTACAGTAGATGTTCTCACAAGTCCCTAACCATTTGTAGCCAGGTTATTTCTGTAGAATGACAGCTGTAGACTCACTGTCTCTACCAAGTAAGCTGTCAGCATTTTAGTGAAACAACCAATTACTGTCTAATTATAACCAATGCAATATTGTAATGTTGCAGTGTGGTTCATAAATACACAACAGATTTTATGTATTTATATTTTTATCCCACAATTTGGAAACCCATTTTTTCACCCAGTGCCAATTCCTAATGTGATCCTGGGCTCTACACACCCTCCACCAACCTGGGGAGGCAGCGGACTGGCCTCATGCTTCCTTTAATGCATGAGGAGTCCAAGCTGCCTTCTTTTCACCTGACAGGAACATGTTATTCCAACCAGTTCCAGTTCCCTCAATCAGGAGCCCCGGATGGCCAGGGGGAGGCAGTTCAGAGCCCAGGATTACTGCATGTTTTTGTGAGGCTATCTACCCTAAAGGAACACTGTTTATTTTAACTATAGGTTGGTATGTAGCAGGCAGGCATCTTTCCATCAAGGAAAAACAACACACTATAGTACATGGTCTCTGACAACATGCTATAGTATGTTTTTCATGATTTTTGCAAAATGTTGAAATCAAGCAGAAACGACAGGCTATAATATCTTGAAAATCATCGTTTCTGAGGATTTTTGAAAAGTGACAAAATCGAATAAAAACGACAGGCTAAGATACACGATCTCGGACAATATGCTATAGTATGCCATTTTTCATAATTTTTGACGGCTTTACTACTGTACTACTTTACTTAGCCCCTCTGTAGAGGGGCTTCGGTCTGAATAAAGTGAAACAAAATGACAATTCAGACCGAGGTCAGGCTACCAAATTCCATGTTTTTCTCACAAACTGAACAACTATTATGGTTAACTGTTGAGTGTCAAATATTCTACCATATTATTATGATGTCCTCAAGTTGAAGTATAATGGGATGTGCAGTATTATTTTTGTGCCACTATGAGGCGCCACGGTACAATACATTGTATGGACAGTGTTATGCACACGTGATCACCTGCATACATCCTGTTTACAACCGGACTTGTAGTTCATTCAGTGATGATGGCTGACCGGCTCTACTATTATTAAAATAAAATATGAACCTGAACATACTCCACGAGTCTTCTCCAGATGCAGAACACAACTTAACAGGTTATGGACCCAGGAGTCGTCTGGAAGAAAAGTTGGCCAGTAAGTTTCCAGTTAGCAGCAAGATAGTGTAGTATTACGCAGAAGCGGGGATCGAACCCGGGACTCCCACTCGCCAGTCCAAGTCGCGCCAATAGGGCTGAGCCCGATTGGCGGGGCTGTTGCGGCTGGCTCATGGCTGGGTGCTACAATAGCAAGAAGAGCTAAAGCTGAAGCCCACGAGGGACAATCAAAACTAAGATTTGGAATGGATTCAGCATCATGAAAACCGCCCAGTTAGATCACATGTACATAAAGCATAATACGATTTGTCTTCTACTAATGTTATTGTTAATTTAATGCTATGGTCACATTATTATAATACCAATTATGAAAATTGCTCAGCACGGTAGTGTCCGGCAGTTTCTACATGCTGGGGACCCCTACTCAACATTTCTAACATCAGTTTCTACATGCTGGGGACCCCTACTCAACATTTCTAACATCAGTTTCTACATGCTGGGGACCCCTACTCAACATTTCTAACATCAGTTTCTACATGCTGGGGACCCCTACTCAACATTTCTAACATCAGTTTCTACATGCTGGGGACCCCTACTCAACATTTCTAACATCAGTTTCTACATGCTGGGGACCCCTACTCAACATTTCTAACATCAGTTTCTACATGCTGGGGACCCCTACTCAACATTTCTAACATCAGTTTCTACATGCTGGGGACCCCTACTCAACATTGAACCTCAACATGCCTGCGTTCACTTTCTGGGAAATGTAGTATAGAAGAAATGAAAAAGAAAGTATGAACTAATACTGTTGGAACATTACAAGAAGTGTGACATGTTTTAAATTATTTTTCATGAACCAATTATCTGACAAAAGGTGGTGTTCATCAAAACCTTCTCCATTGAGCTCTCATTGAATTCTATGCATTCCATTGTTGACTTTCTGCCACCAGTTTGCCTCCCAGTGCAGCTTTGATGTAATATGTATGTCCATATTACATCATGGACATACGCACATGTTACATCATAATCTGTAATATGTCCAGAGCCTATTTCTCTGTACATATTGTTGCAGTCAGGCAGAAACCTTGAGTGGTAACTTCACATCAACAAAAAGGCACAAATACAGTCTTTACCTTTGATGCTCTGTCTCAGATTTGGATTTGGTTTTCTGTCAGATTTTGCCAAACAAACATTACAGAACCATGTGGCATCCATTATGGCTACACTACAATACATCATTGTCGGCAGGAGGGGGAGTGAACCATTTTAAAAGTATTATAGGCATTCTTTAGCCAATTCAAAAATAAAAAAATATATACAGTATAGCTACATTTTTGCCTTTTCAGCCTCTACATTTCTTCTACTTTGATGCTGCAGCTGTTTCCCTGCAGGCAGACACTGATTGACTTATATCTAGCAGATGTTTTGGGTTGTATAAGTAAATTACTACAGGCCACACAAATGTGTTCCCGAACCACACTTTGAACAACCTGCAGTCTAGAGTGTGTGAAGTGAGAACAGGAACAAGTTATCATGGTGTCACATCTTACCTATGACTTAGTTAAACATTGACCTGCACTGACAGTATTGTGTGTGTGTGTGTGTGTGTGTGTGTGTGTGTGTGTGTGTGTGTGTGTGTGTGTGTGTGTGTGTGTGTGTGTGTGTGTGTGTGTGTGTGTGTGTGGTTACAGGTGAATGTATCACATGGTGTCATCATTCATAGGTTCTTGTTACAACAACTCCACCTCCAGTATGACAGAACTGTCAGTGTGTTGATTCACAGTCAACTGAAGCGTCTGGACGCCATTTTGTTTTTGCCACGTCGGATCAAAGCCTAAAGATTATTGCAGGTAAGTGAATGATCGGATTAGAAATATGACATATGGATTCAATATCTGTTGTCTATAGACAAAGTCTTCTGGGGTGAGCTGTCCTTTTCCTATATTATAATATAAATCTCTGCCACTTGCTCACTCCAGCATGGTGGTGTTATAGTGAAATCGGTGACCGGCTGAAATATGTGACAATTGTGTAGACATCACACAAAGTCAGCGTCCAAGTATAAATCAGTGTGGTTTGTTTATTATCAGTGTTCAACCTAATGGTATTCAGGATATATATTTAAAGGCCTCTGTGTAGGTTACGTGAAGTTCACAAGATGGTCATATATTTCAGCAGGTCACCAATTTCACCGTAACACGGTACCACCAATGCCATACTGAGGTGACAGAGTGAGTGTAAAGTGAGTGAGTGGCAGAGATTTGGGGTATTGGGGAAAAAAAATGTTAAAACCACTTGAACCCAAGAGAGCTAAATCATTTTTGGTGGAACGTGTGAACGTGTTGTTGGGACGCGTTGTGGGCTTGTAGATATGTCTTTAGTTTGTGGCACATTGTGACTGAGCTTGTAGATCTGATATTTGGTGCTGAGGGAAATGATACAGTCCAAGGTCCAAGTACAGAGCTTTACTGAGTTCTACTAAGAATAGAGAGGTGAAGGGTTAATGTTCATTTGTTTTATACTCTCTAGGCTACTAGAATTAAGTTGGGAGGTGCTGAACTAACTGTGCGTGTGTGCGTGCATGTGTGCATGCATGCTTGTGCAGTGCATCTGGGAGACAAAAGGCAAGACCCTCCCAGCTCTGCCTCAGATTGGCTTACCATGATATCTGACCCAATACCTTAACCAATCGTCACTCCTCTTGTCTATTAAGCTAAACCAATCAGAGGTGGAAAAGAAGGTATGTGTGTGACATCATCGTAGGTAACCTATGATGTGAGCCACTGAGAGCCGTTAGAGACTATCCTTTTCCGTGTTTTGGTCGGAGCTGTGACGTCATGTACTGCATTTTTGAATAGGTTTCAAAGGGCATTTCCGGCTTGTTCCTGTCTGCATTTTGGCCAACTGCGGGTCTTGCCTGCTGCCTGTCCAAAATGCAGACAGGAACTAGCCGGAAGTGCCCATTGAAACCCATTCAAAAAAGGAGGATCAAGGTTCAAGTTCAAGGTTACTTTACTTCTTCTTTACTTCTCGTGAGATAAATTTGTCTTGGACATACAGACTTGCAGCAACAAGTAAGACAATGCAGGACAATACAGTACAACACAATAGTAGTGACTCGTACAGCCCATCAGGCTTGCATAGCACCTCCCATAAGTAGTGCTTCGTTAAGTAATAGTAAGAATATAAACAGAATAAATACAGCGGTACCAAAAACTAGTACAGTTACAGCAGCGTCATAGCAACATTCACAGTCTTCTCCTTCCTCCCCTTGCCCCCTCCGCAAGAGAGTTATTGAGGAGTGAAATGGACATAGGTACAAAGATAGGACATAGGATGTGACGTCACACCCCGGCCGAAACACGGACTGTGCAAAATGCAGTGTGGAGGCAGCCTGAGTGACAAAAAAAAACTACTTCCTGTCCTTGACAGCTGTGTAACAGAAAAGTCTGATTGCATTCAACAACATTCAACTCACCACCATTGCAGCTGTATGGAAAGCTTGACTTATCCTCTTTCTATCTGCAAAGTTTTTGTTCCATAACAACCACCATAGAGCTGTCAACTCATGGAGTCCTGACTGACATTGTATCATGAAGACATTATGCCCTGATGTTGTGAATGGAACTGTAGTGCATGGCAGATAGAAGTCAAACTAACTTTTGATACCATGAGGTGACCACTTTTTATCACCTAAAACTGGAGTATGAATTAATGCTAAATGGTGCATTTATATAAGGACTCTGCAGGGTGGATGCAGGATGATGTTTTGCTGAAAGTGAACACTTCCAAACTCTGAACTCCTAATTGACCTTTTGCAAACGGCGGCCATCTTGTCCTCAGAGTATTGCTCAAGACCTTTTACTGCTCCTATAATACTGGTGTCCTTTTATGCTCTCCTTTGTGTGTGTGTGTGCCTGTGTGTGTAAATGCATTGTAAATGCAATGTGATAAGAATGAAGGATACAATATGACTGTCAATTATTCCATTGTGAGGTTACTATAGAGAAAATGTGAGTGCAGAGGAAGATGGAGATGATCTCTCTCTCCCTCTCCCTATCAGGGTGATCTGATTCATCCAGGGCGGCTACACAGTATATTATTTAATTGCATATGAAACCAAAATGTTTAAATTCATGTAGCCGATAAACAAGTTACTCTACTCTTTCAGCAGCAATTAATCAATCCATTTATAAACAGTGCATACACAGCGCATCAATCAATGGTTGTGTGATTGTGAGTTTCACTGTAGACATGTTATTAGCTACTTTCTGTCAAGTGTTGGAGTTTGGGAGTGCTTGTTTTATATAAACTGTTTTGGATGTGCACAAAATGCAGGTGGTAGGAAGACATTGCTTTAGTGTGTGTGTAGCACATTTTAAAAACAATGTCATTAGAATGAAGGACCAGAAATGGCACTGACACTTATTACACTGTGACTTAACCATGTGACCACAGCAGATGCTCATGGGATATCACTCCACAGTCCATGGTGGGTAGCACATGGTTTGAATTGTCACATATTACAGAAGGCAGCAGCTGCTTTGCTGGAAGTGAGTGTTTCTAAACTTTGGTCAAGGTCAAGATGGCCGCCGCCTGCAAAAGGTCAACTATGAGTTCAGAGTGTTGTTGCTCAAGACCTTTTACTGCTCTTATATCCTCATATGCTCTCCTTTGGGTGGACATAAATAAATGATTAACTTGTGTATAGAGCCTTATAAAACAAGGTGATAAGAATGAAGTTTAAGACATGGAAAGATTATTCCAGTAAACCATGTGACCTGTACAGCAGAGGAAGATGGTTGGTTGCTGCTTTGAGTGCTCCGTTCTTCTCCTCCCTCTCCTAGGGCTGTCTCTGTCCTTGTTTTAGATTGATTGGTTGGTTGAATAGTTTGATAGATAGCTAAACATTTGGAGTAGCACAAAAGTAAAAGTCATTCAATTCATATACATGTATTCAATTCATAAACATGGCATGAAAAAACAACAATAAAAGCTGTATGGAAAGCTTGGCTTATCCTCTTTCTATCTGCAAAGTTTTTTTGTTTCATAACAAGCACCATAGAGCTGTCAACTCATGGAGTCCTGACTGACATTGTATCAAGCAGATCATTTTATTATCTGCTTTTATTTTCACCTATTAAACTGGACTAAATGGTGCATTTATAAACAGGCCAAACAGCCCGTGTGTTCCAGCTGTTTTGAATCTGCACATAATCCAGGAGGCAGCAGGATGTTGTGTTGCTGAAAGTGAACATAATGCAGGAGGCAGCAGGATGTTGTGTTGCTGAAAGTGAACATAATGCAGGAGGCAACAGGATGTTGTGTTGCTGAAAGTGAACATAATGCAGGATGCAGCAGTAAGGGTGTAAATCACACCCATCATGGCGATTCGATTCAGTATCGATTTCCTGACCCAACGATTCGATTTTTTTCCGATACTCAAGAATACACCACGATTCGATTCGATTTCGATTTTTTTTTTACCCTTTTTTACCTTACAGACTAGACAATGTTTCAAATTCGAAATAAATCAATGAAAGCTGTAATACCGTTATACATTTTATTTGAGAAACAGCAAAGTTGTACTTCACCTAGGCCTAGTCTGACTTACGTCCAGGAGCAAATGGATAAAATAGACCAGATATTTTTATTCATTTATTTTTAAACATGAATCGATACTCTTGCGGACGTATCGATACATCGTATTGTCGGCTGTTGGATCGATACATCGATTCAAAATCGATTTTTTTTACATGTCTATGCAGCATGATGTTGTGTTGCTGAAAGTGAACATAATGCAGGAGGCAACAGGATGTTGTGTTGATGAAAGTGAACATAATGCAGGAGGCAGCAGGATGTTGTGTTGCTGAAAGTGAACATAATGCAGGAGGCAGCAGGATGTTGTGTTGCTGAAAGTGAACATAATGCAGGAGGCAACAGGATGTTGTGTTGATGAAAGTGAACATAATGCAGGAGGCAGCAGGATGTTGTGTTGATGAAAGTGAACATAATGCAGGAGACAGCAGGATGTTGTGTTGATGAAAGTGAACATAATGCAGGAGGCAGCAGGATGTTGTGTTGATGAAAGTGAACATAATGCAGGAGGCAACAGGATGTTGTGTTGCTGAAAGTGAACATAATGCAGGAGACAGCAGGATGTTGTGTTGCTGAAAGTGAACATAATGCAGGAGGCAACAGGATGTTGTGTTGCTGAAAGTGAACATAATGCAGGAGACAGCAGGATGTTGTGTTGATGAAAGTGAACATAATGCAGGAGACAGCAGGATGTTGTGTTGCTGAAAGTGAACATAATGCAGGAGACAGCAGGATGTTGTGTTGATGAAAGTGAACATAATGCAGGAGACAGCAGGATGTTGTGTTGATGAAAGTGAACATAATGCAGGAGACAGCAGGATGTTGTGTTGATGAAAGTGAACATAATGCAGGAGACAGCAGGATGTTGTGTTGATGAAAGTGAACATAATGCAGGAGGCAGCAGGATGTTGTGTTGATGAAAGTGAACACTTCCACACTCTGAGGTCAAGATGGCCGCCGTCTGTAGAAGGTCAATTAGGAGTTCAGAGTGTTGTTCAACACCCTTTACTGCTGTTATAATACTGGTCTCCTCTCTAATTTGTGTATGTGCGGCGTGCATATGTGTCACATTGTGAAATCAATGCGATAAAAATGATATGAAAGCTCAAGCATGACATTTATGACACATATTATATTGTGAGTTTACTTGCAATTACCTTACATAGCAAGATGTGTTTAATAAGGTCCAAATAAAGGTGTGTTTGTAACTGTATGTGAGCAGCAAACACTGCCAGTTTCCTGGTGTATTGTGACTGTTGACAGGTTTCCTGAAGAGCAGAGATGAGTCAGTGTGAGGAGAGAGAGGAGGAGGGAGCTGACAAACATCACATCCACACACCAGAGTCTCCATCTGTGTCTATGAAGAAGAGTCTTGAACCTGAACCTACAGACACAAAGTAAGACAATCCTCCTGTACAATAATACACAATTCTGACTGTAATAACTTTATTACCTCAAGAATAACAAAAACAAGAAATACCACCTGATAACCCTTTATCCAAGGCACTTGACATACAGTAGATTGTGCACTACATTCTCTCTCACACACACACACACACACACACACACACACACACACACACACACACACACACACACACACACACACACACACACACACACACACACACACACACACACATTCATTTGTATGGTTCAGTGACTTGCTCAAAGGCATTATCTCTGGGGGAACCCGGAATTGAACTGTTCCCATGTGGCCGCTGTACCCCTGAGCCACTTCTGCATCACATTACCAACACACACTGAGACAATATAATTATGTAATAACTGACAGATGTGTATGAATTAATCATTATGTTCAGAAGTAGTCCAGATCCACATGGAGATGATATTTACTGGATTTTCACCAATGGGAATAACTAGGACCTTACCCTTGTGAATATATGAACAACAAATAATGTACACTGTAAATATATGAACAACAAATTATGTACAGTGTAAAGTGAATTAGTAGATCATAACAGTGTGTAAAGTGATTTAATAGATTATACCAATGATCATGTAAGTATCTAATTGCTTTAATGTGTAGTTGTGGGTAGACTATACTTTAGGGAAAACAGTTGTGGCAAAGCAAGGGTGCCATGCAGGAACATGGTGATAAATCTGATAAAGTAGCTGTTTCTGTGTTCTGTGGACATATGAAGCCAGTGGCAAGGGGTTTAGAAAGTGAAGGGGCGTCGTAATAACTGTATTATGTCCGTTCCTCAACAGAAACCATGTGTTGCCAGGTAGGTTAGTGAAATCAGGTGGGCCAGATCTATAACTGTATTATGTCTGTTCCCCAACAGAAGCCATGTGTTGCCAGGTAGGGTAGTGAAGGTGGGGTGGATCTAACTGTATATGTCTGTTCTCCAACAGAAGCCATGTGTTGCCAGGTAGGCTAGTGGGGTCGAGGATCAACAGTCTCTTCCAGCAACTCACCACAGCTGAGAAGAATACAGAAGTAACAACATTGTCCTCAAGGCTTCATGGAGAGACCTCTGTCCCCTCCAGACGGTGAGTCACTGAGGCTAACAGGTCTTGCTATTGACCTATTTGTCAATTACTTTGGTATTCAAAGCTGCATGTGATGATATGTGTCAACTGTTGTGATCATTGGGGCACGGTCGCGACATATGCCGCAGTCTCAAAATGATTTGGTGACATTGTGACAAATTAGTTGTGACCGTTGCCCCAACGTTCACGACCGTTTGAGACCGTCACAACGTATGCCACAGTTGCAAATTGATTTGATCCTATATTTATCAAAAGAAATTCAATATTTAAATTTATTTTCTATAAAGCACTCAAACTTAAAATGAATTGAAACAAAGGCAAAAATAGTTGGAAATGGAGATTTCCTATTTTTACCTACATTGTATATTGCTCAAATCAGAGCATAATTATTTGTCATTGGGTGGATGATGCAAAAACACTGATCCATGTCTAAGTTCTGGACTGCCAAAAAATAGCTGACAGATTACAACTTGTCTAAAATGAGACAGCCAGAGTTAAAACATAATAATAAATAATAATAATAATAATAATAATAATAATAATAATAATAATAATAATAATAATAAGAAGAAGAAGAAGAAGAAGAAGAAGAAGATAATGATTATGATGATGATTATGATAATGCGAGAAACAGCTTTAGCTTCACTAATTTGTCTTTCAGTTGATTTTAAAATATTTTTTACAACCAGTCCCTCAAGTCTTCCACTGCTGGGGTTATTACTTTATCTAAACAATGGCAACAAATAAGACAGTGAAGCAGCTTTTTGCTACTATGGCCGACGGTGTGGAACAAACTCCCACTGTACCTTGTTATTTATGTCTCACTGTACACTAGTACACACGATAATAACAAAGAACATAATTGTAGTAACATATTTTCTATGATTCCAGAAGTGTTCACCACAGATCAGAGTCTCCAACAGCCAGCTGTGTGTCTATGAAGAGTGACTGGTCTAATAATCCTCCTGCTAACTTCAGTAATGAACCTGGACCTCCACACACACAGTATGTGAATACTACTGTACAATATAAATAACATACAATACAATATACACAATACTATAACACAGGTTTTTCCTTGAAAAAAATCCCTTATAGTCAATACATAGTGCATTTTTAAGGTTTCCACATTTTTAATGGCCATTTCTGGATATTATATTTTGTTTTTTATCAGAACAGTCAGACTGGTAGATATTTTTTTCTTTCACATTAGATTGATCAGATTTAGTGCAACATTTCTTTTCACATCAATAGACCAGTCTTAGATTCATTGCAAATTGCAATGAATCTAGATAAATATTAATATTGAAATTTGCAATATTATTATTTCCCATCAGAACAATAGTCTCAATATTCAGCAATAGTCTCAATATTCAGCAATAGTCTCAATATTCTGCAATATTCAGGCATGCACAGACGGAGCCGTGCGTGCACGCACACACACGTGGTAACACTACCGTGGTGAACTACAAGCACTGAACAGCCACTACGGTGGGTCGCATCACTTTACTGGGGGTTTGCGAGTGTCGGATAGCTTTACCACGGTCTCACACCAAATGATTTTTCATCTGACACACAACTTTCTCCAAACATAAAACACAAGACAGCACCGTCTTGCTGCGGAACAACTCCATAGTCATCTCTCCATCTGGACAGGAATGTTTGTGCCATTTTAGCCATGTTTGTAATGAGCCAACTGAGCCAAAGCAACATGTGTGTAGACCCACACTCGGTGTCCTGCGCATATGATGTAATGTTAACAGCTGCGAGCTGCATAAATATACAATGCACAAGCTCACAGTGCATTATAGGTGAGCTGCACTTGGTTATGAAACTAGATGAATTATACCGTGAATACTGAGTATAAAAAAGAGAAGAGGAAAAAAACTTCTCCCAGAATCTGGCCGTGTGCCTAAGGTTGCCGACTCCTGCTATAACACAAACACATCACTATGGTTTGTAATATTGTGTTTAAGCACTGTGCCTAAAAATGTCATCTAAAAAGACAGTGAAGCAGCTTTATACTACTAGGGCCGACGATGTGGAACAAACTCCCAATGTACCTTCAACAGACAGCTTATGGAGATGTTTTTAAAGCACAGCTCAATTATGACCTATTTGAATACTTTTGGTTTGAGTTGATCTTTTAAATTCCTTGTTATTCATGTCCTCACTGTACAGTAGTGCACACAAGAATAGTGAAGGAACATAATAATTGTAGTAACATATTTTTCTATGATTCCAGTAGTGTTCACCACAGAGCAGAGTCTCCAACACCCAGCTGTGTGTCTATGAAGAGTGACTGGTCTAATAATCCTCCTGCTAACTTCAGCAATGAACCTGGACCTCCACACACACAGTATGTGAACACTACCTACTGTACAATATACATACACAACACTAAAACACTAACCCTATGATACAATATAACACTATAATACTATATAATACACAGTACTTGTACAATAACACAACACTATACTATAATCACATTCACATCACTATTGTTTGTAACCTTGTGTGTCACCGATAAGCAGGCGAAGTCTACCAGTAAAAGGCTACTTTTACACTGACAGCAGCCTTCTGTTTGTGTTTGAGCATCACATTAGGTGCATGCTGCCCTCCAAAGGTTGGCAGGTGGCAGCATACTATCAATAATAATCAGATCAGGCAACCTGACTGTGGAAAGTAACACTAGCCTATAGAGGAAATAAATCAGGGGTAATTATTGATTCTGAACTGAATTTCAGTTCACACATTAATCATGTTACTAAGACTTCCTGTTTTCATCAATATTGCACGAATCAAAGCCTATTTTTCATTGGATGATGAAAAAACACTGATAGGCCTTCTGGACTGACAAAGAAAATATCTGACAGAATACAACTAGGCCTAGGCTTTCATCACTGGTAAACCTCTTATCCCTTAACTGCTTTGTCTTTTTAAACTATTTAAAAAAAAACATTTTTCAATACTTAAAATGGCCAGTCTGCAAGCTCACAATGTGTCAATAGATTGGCATGTTGAACTATTCCAAAAAGTTTATCAAAATAGTAAAAAAAGGATAAGGGGTTTGGGATAAGGTGTTTAGCTGATCACTGTGCCTAAACAATGTCATCTAAAAAGGACAGTGAAGCAGCTTTTTGCTACTAGGGCTGACGGTGTGGAACAAACTCCCACTGTATCTTCAACAGGCAGCTTATGGAGATGTTTTTAAGCACAGCTCTATCATGAACGATTATGTACTTGTATATTGAGTTGATCTTTTAAATTCCTTGTTATTCATGCCTCACTGCCTACAGTACATATTTTCTATAATTCCAGAAGTGTTCACCACAGATCAGAGTCTCCAACATCCAGCTGTGTGTCTATGAAGAGTGACTGGTCTAATGATCCTCCTGCTAACTTCAGTAATGAACCTGGACCTCCACATGCACAGTATGTGAATACTACTGTACAATATACATAACATACACAATACTATAACACTAACACTATGATACAGTATCACAACACTATAATACTATATAATACACAGTACAATATACACAACACTATACTATAACCACGTCACTATTGTTTGTAATCAGGTGTGTGTCACCAATAAGTCTGCCGGTAAAGGCTAGCACCACCATTTTTATGGGCTGTAAAGTTTAAACTCCAACCCTTATGATAAACATAGAGTATGGAGTATGCTATAGTCAGAGTGACACTGACAGCAGCCTTCTGTTTGTGTTTGAGCATCAAGCTAGGTGCAATGCTGCCCTCCAAAGGTTGGCAGGTGGCAGCATGCTATCAATAATAATCAGATCAGGCAACCTGACTGTGGAAAGTAACAGTAGGCTATAGAGGAAATACTTTGGGGGTGATTATTGATTCTGAACTGAATTTCAGTTCCTTGTTATTCATTCCTCACTGCCTACAGTAGTACAGTATTACACACACAAGAATAATAAAGGAACATAATAATTGTACTAACATATTTTCTATGATTCCAGAAGTGTTCACCACAGATCAGAGTCTCCAACATCCAGCTGTGTGTCTATGAAGAGTGACTGGTCTAATGATCCTCCTGCTAACTTCAGTAATGAACCTGGACCTCCACACACACAGTATGTGAATACTACTGTAGAATATACATAACATACATACACTACACAATACTAACACTACCCCTATGATATGGGACAACATCACAACACTATAATACTATATAATACACAGTACAATAACACAACAATATACTATAACCATGTCACTATTGTTTGTAACCTTGTGTGTCACCAATAAAGGGGCGGAGTCTACCAGTAAAAGGCTAAAAGGTTAAACTTAGAGTATGGAGTAGTAGGCTATAGTATAGAGTGACGCATCCTTCAGTTTGTGTTTGAGCATCAAACTAGATGCAATGCTGCCCTCCACAGGTTGGCAGCATACTATCAATAATAATCAGACTTGGCAACCTGACTGTAGAAAGTAACAGCAGACTATAGAGCAAATAAATTAGGGTTAATTATTGATTCTGTACTGAATTTCACTTCACACATTAATCATGTTACTAAGACTTCCTGTTTTCACCAATATTGCACAAATCAAAGCCTGTTTGACATTGGATGATGAAAAAACACTGATATGCATTCTGGACTGACAAAGACAATATCTGACAGAATACAACTTGTCTAAAATGAGGCAACCAGAGTTGAAAAGATGAGAGAAACTCCAACTTTAGCTTCACTAATTTGGCTTCCAGTTGATTTTAAATTCATTTTTACAACCAGACCCTCAAGTCTTCCACTTCTGGGCTGATCATTGTGCCTAAACATTAAACAATGGCATCTAAAAAGGTCAGTGAAGCAGCTTTTTACTATTAGGGCTGACAGTATGGAACAAACTCCCACTGTACCTTCAACAGACAGCTTATGGAGACGTTTTAAAGCACAGCTCAATTATGACCTACTTGTATACTTTTAGTTTGAGTTGATCTTTTAAATTCATTGTTGTTCATGTCTAACTGTACGGTACTACAGTAGTACACACACAAGAATAACTAGAATGAATTTTACAATTGCAAAGTGGGGTTGCGTCGATGATATTGTAATTGCAACGTGGACCCATGTAGTATCTTCAAGTGCACTCTTTCTCCTCGAGATGCTTTCCTAATTTGTCTTTCTCTTCTCCCTTTTGAACACACACTTGTGTCTTCTTCTTCATCTTCATTGCTTCTTTTCCTCATTTTATAGCCTTTCATCGACTCTTTTTCTCTGTATTTCGTTATACAGTATATCCTCTAATATATTCTCTTCTGCCTGTCTAATCTCTATCCTCGAGGTGTTTTCCTCATGATGAAAAATGATGTCTATTAATATGAATACGGACATAAATATCTACTGAAAATCACATTTTATTCAATTCTGCTTCCATCATTATTGGTGCAAATCATTCGCCAAATTTAGGTATCTAAATTCACGGTACACATTCTCATACACATTCTCAGCCGATACATACAGTACCCCTCAACGACTTACGAACGAATAAAGAAACATAACAATTGTAGTAACATATGTTCTATGATTCCAGAAGTGTTCACCACAGATCAGAGTCTCCCACTGTACCTTCAACAGGCAGCTTATGTAGACTTTTTAACGCACAGCTCAATTAAGACCCAATTGTATATTTTTGGTTTGATTTGATCTTTTAAATTCCATGTTATTCATGTCCTCACTGTACAGTAGTGCACACACAAGGAAAATAAAGGAACATACAGTAATAATTGTAGTAACATATTTTCTATGATTCCAGAAGTGTTCACCACAGATCAGAGTCTCCAACAGCCAGCTGTGTGTCTATGAAGAGTGACTGGTCTAATGATCCTCCTGCTAACTTCAGTAATGAACCTGGACCTCCACACACACAGTATGTGAATAATACTGTACAATATACATCACATACCAATACAGTAACATACACAACACTAAAACACCAACCCTATGATACTGGACAACATCACAACACTACAATAATATATAATACAGAGTACAATATACACAACACTATACTATAATCACGTTACTATTGTTTGTAACATTGTGTTCGTCACCAATAAGGGGGCGGAGTCTACCAGTAAAAGGCTAGCACCTCCATTTTTATGTGCTTTAAACTCAACCCATATGATAAACTCAGAGAATGTGTTTGAGCATCAAACTAGGTGCAATGTTGCCCTCCAATACAATAAATAATAATCAGACTTGGCAACCTGACAGTGGAAAGTAACAGTATAAAGCAGACTTTGAGGGTAATTAATGATTCTGAGCTGAATTTCATTTCACACATTAATCATGTTACCAAGACTTCCTGCTTTCACCAATATTGCACAAAACAGAGCCTATTTGTCATTGGATGATGCAAAAACACTGATCCATTCCCTTCCTTGTTATTCATGTCTCACTGCCTAAACACTAGTACAGTAGTACACAAAAGGATGAATAAAGGAACATCATAATTGTAGTGCCATATTTTCTATGATTTCAGAAGTGTTCACCACAGATCAGAGTCTCCAACAGCCAGCTGTGTGTCTATGAAGAGTGACCGGTCTAATAATCCTCCTGCTAACTTCAGTAATGAACCTGGACCTCCACACACACAGTATGTGAATACTACTGTACAATATACTAAACCCTATAATACTACATAATTCACAATACGATATACACAACCCTGTACCATAAGCACAACACGATTGTTTGTAACATTGTGTTCGTCAGCAATAAGGGAGCAGGGCCTAATAGGCTAGCAGCACCATTTGAGCTTTAAACTCCAGCCCATATGATAAAGCAGGGTTAACCGTTAGGCAACCTTAGGCACAGGTACCAACATTGGCACTTCATAGGGTGATCACTGGCAAGTGTGAGATGTCTTTCTTTTTTAAATACTGTAGTTAAATTTAGTCCACTTACATCTGTGTATCTAAATTACATGCTGCACAATAATAATTCTACATTCATTCAAACTCACATTCAGTGAACTGGTGAAACAATGGTAACAATAATAGTTGAGTTTGACAATCATAGGCCTAGATCCTTAAAGGTAGAGTAAGTGATTTGAAATTCATTGTGGTGTACCAGCCAGGTGCACTAGGGGCGCCCAAGAGTAGCTATACTGTGTGAACCTGCTGCTTGATCCTGATTGGAGGAGAATTCACCCTCCACCTGGGGAACTTTTATTAGCTCCTCTGCTAACGTGGGGGAGGGGGAAACTCCATATATGGTCTGCACACCTTATAAAAGAGCATTTTAACAGAAAAAAAATTGGGGTGATATCTGACAAAAGTGAAATCACTTCCCCTACCTTTAAAGAAAATGGGCTGATCACTGTGCCTAAACAATGTCATCTAAAAAAGACAGTGAAGCAGCTTTTTGCTAATAGGACTGACGGTGTGGAACAAACCCCCACTGTACCTTCAATAGGCAGCTTATGGAGACGTTTTTAAAGCACAGCTCAATACGTGCTACAACTGGTATTGCAAAGTCTGCCTTATTGTAAGCGGCTCTGTGCTAGTGTTGTCTATAATGTCTAATGGGCAAGTTTCTGTACCCGTTTGCGGGTTTCTCTCTCCAAATCTGGCAACACCGAGCGAGACCAGACCAGAGCCAATAGAAAGAGTCGCGTGAGAAGAGTCGCGTGAGAAGAGTCGTGCTGTTGAGGCATTGAGGGGTCAGAAAAAGCTCTGGTTGTCCCATAGAGTTATATGGGTTGCCCCCATTCGTTGTCCCCATTCTACATGCAAGTCTATGTAAAAGAGCCACCATAAGCGCCATTGGACCACGGTTTAATGTGAATGATACATGCATGTTAATCAACATGCAATAACTGAGCCATTAAGTGTGTGTGTGTGTGTGTGTGTGTGTGTGTGTGTGTGTGTGTGTGTGTGTGTGTGTGTGTGCGTGTGTGTGTGTGTGTGTGTGTGTGTGTGTGTGTGTGTGTGTGTGTGTGTGTGTGTGTGTGTGTGTTTAAAAGGGAAAAGAAAATAAGCATGGATTGGTAGCTTTGCCATAGTAGGAATATTTATTTAAATCCACAAAAAAAACACATTTTTTTCATTCATTTTTTCACGCATTAAGACACAGGGATTAAAGTTCTCAGTACTGGGTGCTGATTTCAGTCCTGAGGATTTCACAGGGGTCATTTAATTAGCTCAGTGTTTATTTGCAAAAGATCATTTTCAGTCTCAAGATTTTTTTTTACTTTAATCCCCGAAGACACTAGTTTCTCACTCATGACATTTTCTATTAGTTTGCAACAGTGGTCTAAATAAAAATTTATGTCCACAGAGAGAGGCCTGGTGTGACTGAGCACAACCCTGGACTGGAGACACCCAGTCAGACCACACCTGGACTGAAGACACCCAGTCAGATCACACCTGGACTGAAGACACCCAGTCAGACCACACCTGGACTGAAGACACCCAGTCAGATTACACCTGGACGTTTCTGTAGGGCATTAAATTTGTAATGTATGTAAACATGTAGAGTTATAGATGAACCTCAATGCTTACACAATTTTCTTCACATTTCAGATGTCAGTCTACAGGACGAGTATAAGCACAGTTTGACCAGTCTGGATGCAGTGAAAGACAACATGACAGAAGAGTCCGTCACCAGCACCTACTCAGAGCTCTACATCTCAGTGGGACAGAGTGAAGGGGTTAATAGCCAACATGAGGTGATGCAGCTTGAGAGAACTTCCAACATGAAGACCTTCCATGATGAACCAATCAACTGCAGTAAAATCTTTAAGATCATCCTCCCTGGCAGAAAGAAACCCTGCAGAAGAGTTCTGACCAATGGCATCGCTGGCATCGGAAAAACATTCTCTGCCCGCAAGTTCACTCTGGACTGGGCAAGAGGTTTGGAGAATCAAGACATAGATCTCCTGGTTCCCTTTTCATTCCGGGAGCTGAACCTGGTCAGAGATAAGCAGTACAGTCTTCTCAACCTGATCCATGATTTCCACCCAACATTAAAGAAGGTCACAGCAGAGCAACTCACTGCCTGGAAGGTTGCCTTCATCTTCGATGGTCTCGATGAAAGCAGGTTTCCATTGACCTTTGACAAAAAGGAAATCATCTCTGATGTCACAGTGACATCATCGGTAGATGCTCTATTGACAAACCTCATCAAGGGGAATCTGCTCCCCTCAGCCCTCCTCTGGATAACCACCAGACCTGCAGCAGCCAATCAGATCCCTCCTGCATGTGTTGACATGGTGACAGAAGTGCGAGGGTTCACAGACCCCCAGAAGGAGAAATACTTCAGGAAGAGATTCAGTGAAGAGAAGCTGGCCGACAGAGTCCTCTCACACTTAAAGACATCGAGGAGCCTCCACATCATGTGTTACATCCCACTGTTCTGTTGGATCATTGCTACTGTTCTGCTGGACATGTTGAAGACACACAACGTGATAGTACAGCTGCCCAAGACCCTGACTGAGATGTGCTGCCACTTTCTGTTGGTTCAGATGAATAGAAAAGAGCAGAAGTATGATGAGGCTAATCAGGTGAATTCGAAAGAAAAAGAAAAGGGGACTCAACAACAGTTCACAGATACTGACAGGAAAGTTCTTCTGAAGCTGGGCAGGCTGGCATTTGAACATCTGAAGAAAGGTAGCATCATGTTCTACCAAGAAGACCTGGAAGAGTGTGGTCTTGATGTGAAAGACGCCTCACTGTACTCAGGAGTGTGCACACAGATCTTCAAAAGAGAGAGTGTGCTGTTCCAGAGAACAGTCTACAGCTTTGTTCATCTGAGCATCCAGGAGTTTCTGGCTGCAGTCTACCTTTTCCACTGTTTCACACAGAACACGGAGGTGCTGAATACATTCCTGAATCTTCGCAGTTGGGAGAGATTCCTCTCTGACTTCCTGAAAGCTGCTCTGAACAAATCCCTGGGGAGTAAAAATGGACACCTGGACCTCTTTGTACGCTTCCTTCATGGCCTCTCAGTGGAGTCCAACCAGAGTCTGTTAGGAGGCCTGCTGGGTCAGAAATGGATCGATCCAAAGGAGATCCAGTACGCCGTCCAGAACCTGAAGAGCATGTTAACTGGTGATGCCTCTCCTGACAGATATATCAACATCTTCCACTGTTTGATGGAGATGAACGACCACTCATTACATCAGGATATCCAACAGTTCCTGAAGCCAAAGAACAAAAAAAAGAAACTGTCTGTGATGCAGTGTTCAGCTCTGGCTGTCATGCTGCAGATATCAGACGATCCTCTGTCAGAGTTGGACCTGAAAAAATACAACACATCCGATGAGGGCGAAGGAGACTGGTTCCAGCTGCGAGGAATTGCAGAAACGCTCGGTTAGTAGTCATTAGGCTTGGGTACCGTGAACGTTACTGATGCTGGTATCGATTGGGACATAGCGATACCTAGTGGGATCGATTCATTTCAAAATGAACGCTGCCTCGTTTCTATACTTTATACTCTCATTCTGTGCCGACGCACCTCAAAGAGCGAGCAGAAGCAGTCAAACACGTGTCCTGTTTGACTAATTATGACAAAGACGTGTCATAAGCACATTGGGCCTCATGCGCCAATAAGTTCTTACATTTTCCTCTTAGATTTCTTCCTAAGAGAATTTCTAAGAGAAGTTCAGTCTGATTCATGAAGCGTTCTTAAGTAGGCATTTTGTTCGCAAAATTTGTTCTTATGGTGATGAATCCAAATCCTTGTAAGTTGAAGGGGTGTGCCAGTTCCTTCAAATTATCATAGGTAGACGCCCCACCTGTCTTCATTTGCATCCTAATTACCATAGGGAACCGCCCACCGATTCCCATATAAGGCATTGGGAATTCCCTCTCCTTCCTGTGTTTTACCCAGGTGGGTGTGGTTTTGCATGACTCCAGTCACACCTGTGTGTGATTGCAGCACTCAGAACTCACAGGACCTCACACAGAGAAATAAAGGCTAAAATGGCTGAAATTAGCACAATACCCATGTTATTTGCAGAAGTGGATAGCAGTGAATATAAAATTTTATAACTGGACTCTGGAGGGGTATGAAGGGACAATTGCTAGTGGGTGGGGGTGTATGGGGATAAGGGGGGTGGAGGGTATAGTGGGGGGGGTTATGAGGTGGGTATGGTGGGGGGGGGGGGTGAGAGGTGGGTATGGTGGGGGGATTATGGGAGGCACAAAAAATATTTTTTGCATGGTGGGGGGGGGGGGGGGGGGTGTCATGAGGTGGATATGGTGGGGGGGTATGAGGTGGGTATGGTGGGGGGGTTGTGAGGTGGGAATGGTGGGGAGGCTTGGTGGGGGGCTTATGAGGTGGATATGTTGGTGGGGGGGTGAGGTGGGTATGGTGGGGGGGTATGAGGTGGGTATGGTGGGGGGGTTATGAGGTGGGTTTGGTATGTTGGGGGGGTTATGGGGGGGCATGGTGGGGGGGTTATGAGGTGGGTATGCTGGGGGGGGTATGAGGTGGGTATGGTGGGGGGCATTGTGGGGGTATGAGGTGGGTATGGTGGGGGGGTTATGAGGTGGGTTTGGTATGGTGGGGGGGTTATGGGGGCATGGTGGGGGGGTTATGAGGTGGGGGTATGAGGTGGGTATAGTGGGGGGGGGGGTTATGGGGGGCACAAAAGTAATGGAATGTGCTGTGACCTTGTAGATGAGCTATTTTTAAAGTATAAAATGGGATTAGAAGAGTGGTAAAATGTTTGCTGTGGTCCGCCTGGAATGTCCTCATGGACCCTTGAGGTCCCTAGACCAGACTTTACACATCTTGTAGAGGGCGCTGTTTTCCCTTTTCTTTTCAGATTGCATTTAAGAACAAAAAAGGCACTCTAAGAGTCCTCCTCAGTGTGCGTAGATTTTGTCCTTAACTACGAACAAATCACAGCTAAGAAAACATTGAGGGATCCCAAAATGTTCTTAAAAACTTCTTAAGTGTGCCTAAGAACAAATTTCCTCTTAAGAACATCTTAAGAACGGTTGGCGCATGAGGCCCATTGTTCTTTGACAAAAGTTTCATAATCACTACGCATGGAAATGTTTTGCTGGTCAGCGCTGCCGCGTAGCACAGCGCAATGTCCCTTCTGTGTGTGCGCGCACACACACACAATCCATCTCCGTTTACTCGGTGAGAGCCGCGCGCAGAGAGAGAAAGAGACGCGCACGCACACAATCCATCTCCGTTTACTCTGTGTGCGCCGCGCGCAGAGAGAGAAAGAGACGCGCACGCACACAATCCATCTCCGTTTACTCTGTGTGTACGCCACGCGCAGAGAAAGAGACACGGAGAGGGAGGGAGAGAGAAAGCGAGAGAGGGGGGAGAGGGAGAGAGACTAGAGAGAGAGAGCGACAGAGAGAGCGACAGAGAGAGCGACAGAGAGAGCGACAGAGAGAGAGGGAGAGACACACACACACAAACACAGTAGCTCTGCCTCCTACCTGATGTCGTAATGTCCTGCTCTCCTCTCCAATCGTGCATGGCTTTTAAAAGTAATTTCCTCAGAAAAGTGACAAGTCCTAAGCGAATTGTCCATGGCTGTAGGTAGGAACTCCAATTAAATCCTCATGCAAAGAACAAATGCCATGCTGTGAACTAAACTTTTTTTTCCCCTTTTTCCCTGTCGCAAGTTAACACAGTTAACACAACCTAACCTAAGCCCCTCTCCCCTCTTCCCTGCTCCATGCGATATAGCATAGGGTAACTGTTTTTCCCTGTAAAAAATAACAAGGCATATTCATTTGTTATTGCTAATACATGATTAAAAGGGTAGTTGTATTGTTATTATCCATAATTTGAATCTAATACATATATATATATATATATATATATATATATATATATATATATATATATATATATATATATATATATATATATATATATATATATATATATATATATATATATATATATATAAAGAAAGAAAAAAAATATATATATATAATATAATTTTTTTCTTCCTTTTTGTTAAAAGTATCGAAATGGGTATCGGTTCTGGTATCGTATCGGTTCCCAGGTACCGAGTATCGTATCGTATCGGTTCAAAGGTGAAAGGTACCCATCCCTAGTAGTCATTAATTAACACTTTGATTTACTGGTCATTCTCAAGGAAGTGGTTCACCAGAAATGGATATCTATCATGGACTATGATTAGTTTTGAATGCTTGTGCAAACACAAACATTTAAGATAAAACGGGAGACATGTTGTGACTGGCCCGGAGTGAGATGATGCACAGTATGATGATGACACAAAAGCGCACCATCACATTCAGGCTGTTTTTTATGCATTTCTCTTGTTCTTTTGACAGAGTTTTGTTTTTGGTGAAAAAAAGTATGTATTACATTGTATATGTCAATGGCTGTCTCTGTGGTAGAGTTGCTGGTAGAGCAGGCGGATGGAACCACAAGGTTCCTAGTTTGATCCCAGGTGTTGAAATGTCCTTGAGCAAGACTCTGAACGCCTAATTTCTTTCAATGTGCAGTTTGGAACCTTGCATGGTTTCCTCTGCCATTCGTGTGTGAATGGGTGAATATAATGCACTATAATATTTTATAATATAATATAATATTTAAAGTGAAAAGACCATAGAAGTGGAGGAATGAGTCATTAATACCTGGCAGTCAATGTGTTAAAGGAACATTTCATTTGTTTTGAAAAATGACATTCCTTTATGTGTGTAATTTTATATTTTAGTAGTGACTCCAGTGTCTGTGATGTCATGGACAATGGGCTCACTTACTTCCTGAACTACATGTTGTCTCAGTAGTTCCTCCTATCCACAACAAGGAGAAGTGCACCAAATCATTATGGGAATTAACATATTCTGCTCCTACAGATAGTCTTTATATCTACATAGCCTAGGCATATTTTCAGTTAACCTCCTTGACAGTGAAGTAAGTATGATGTGTTTTCACAACCTTATTTATTCTGCATTCACAGACTTGTTGGCTGTGAACTCAGTAAGACAGACATTGAAGTTGTGTGTTCAGCTCTCAGCTCTAATCCTTCCCATTTGAGAGAATTGGACCTCAGTGAAAACAACCTGCAGGACTCAGGACTATTGGAGCTGCTCTGTGCTTCACTGAAGAGCCCACACTGTAGACTGGAAGTTCTAAAGTAAGATACATTTACCATATTGAGTTTGATCACTTCTGTTTTTTCATGTTCATGTTTATTGTACTGTATTATACAATTTGAACATTTTGGAGCAAATGTATTACTATACTTGATATCATGGTAACCCAATCCTATGTGCCTTATAGTAGATGCTTAAATTACATGTTTCAAAGTTTAATCTGACTTAATCTGACTAACGTGAATATATTGGCGACTTCAGCATATAATGCAGTTCCTCACAATTGGGGAGTTTGTAGATCATCTATTTTCAACTTGCGAGAATAATCCGAATGGTTGTTTAGGCTTCAGGTATAAAGAGGTATTAAATGAATGATCTGATTGGTTGTTTAGGCTTCAGTGGGAATAAACAGGTATTACAGGGCAAAATTTATATGCGTTTGGTAATTGTGAATCTCTTTCTGTGTGTGTGTGTGTGTGTGTGTGTGTGTGTGTGTGTGTGTGTGTGTGTGTGTGTGTGTGTGTGTGTGTGTGTGTGTGTGTGTGTGAGCGTGTGTGTGTGTGAGCGTGTGCGCGCGCGTGTGTGTGTGTGTGTGTGTGTGTGTGTGTGTGTGTGTGTGTGTGTGTGTGTGTGTGTGTGAGGTTAGTGAGGATAGGTTTAGCTCAAGGTTAGGTTTAGGAGCTGCGTTGGCTCCTCACACAAGCAAGACACTATTCACATTAATGTATTACCCATGCTTCTACTGGTGGGGGAGATTCTCACTTCAATTATAATGTATATTTTCACCTTATGTTTCAGACTGGTTCACTGCTACCGGTCAGAGAGAAGCAGTGAAGCTCTGGCCTCAGCTGGAAGCTCTAATCCCTCCCTAAGAGAGTTGGACCTGAGCCTCAACATGGTGAATGATTCAGTCCTGGAGAACTGCAAGTGAGTAGACTTGGGCTGTGTCCATGTTGGACAGTGCAGTGTTTACCTTAACAGTGTATTCACTCTGACACAAAGTCACAAAGCATGCAGAGAGAACAATGCAGTGCCTCAAAGAAACTATAGGATAGTAAACATAAACACATTCTCATTCACATGATTCACTTCATCCAATCACACACTCATTCCAGCTTCATACCGGCTATTTAAACTGAATGTTTGCTCATCCTGTTGGTTTGCTGCTGCACACACTGATACTGCTGTGCTGCTGAATGGTAAACATTTGCTGTTCACCCTCCTCCACCCCAGCTACCACCTGTCTGTCTCACCCTCCTCCACCCCAGCTACCACCTGCCTGTCTCACCCTCCTCCACCCCAGCTACCACCAGCCTGTCTCACCCTCCTCCACCCCAGCTACCACCTGTCTGTCTCACCCTCCTCCACCCCAGCTACCACCAGCCTGTCTCACCCTCCTCCACCCCAGCTACCACCAGCCTGTCTCACCCTCCTCCACCCCAGCTACCACCAGCCTGTCTCACCCTCCTCCACCCCAGCTACCACCTGTCTGTCTCACCCTCCTCCACCATTTTTGCGGTGTTGTGGTTGTGAAATAATAATAAATATCTGCAATATGATGATATGACAGTAAAGTTCAAGAAGGTATAAAAGGAGAGTGGAGTGGAGTCTGACAGTAGGTTTAACAGGAGGCGATGGACAGTATAATGGCTGACATCCATTATACTGTATGTCTATGAGAGCTGCCGATTCCGGCGATAGCAGCAGAACGGGCGATGGTCCAAAAAGTGGGCGGGGCAACGATGGCCAAAAAGATGAGAATTGCTGATATTTTTGGCCATATTAGCCAAGCATCACCCGGGGATACCCATTCAGAGTCTAGTGCTGCTTTTTCCCCTCAACCCCGAACCATTCGGCAAAGTTTGGTTTCTAGTTCCGCCAACTTCCTGCTCCACTCTCCTTTTTTTAAAGTGCACCACAGCATTGACGTTTACGGTACTCATCTTGCATGTCATTCGAAGTGAGAATATATGGTAATGACCGCAGACACGCCCACTTGTATCGCCAGCGTTGCTGATGTTGGCCGATGTCGTTTGTCCATCACCTCCTGTTAAAACGTACTGTGAGGAGGTGATGAGATCCAAACTGGGCAGCAGTGAGTATGTCTGGATGAGCTGCAGGACCAAGATAATGATAGGAGAAACACTGTAGTGTCAGCTAGTGGAGACGTTGTGTTAGACAGTTAGACATTGATGTATTGTTGTTCTACTTCCTACAGAGTGAAACACTGTAGTGTCAGCTAGTGGAGACGTTGTGTTAGACAGTTAGACATTGATGTATTGTTGTTCTACTTCCTACAGAGTGAAACACTGTAGTGTCAGCTAGTGGAGACGTTGTGTTAGACAGTTTGACATTGATGTATTGTTGTTCTACTTCCTACAGAGTGAAACACTGTAGTGTCAGCTAGTGGAGACGTTGTGTTAGACAGTTAGACATTGATGTATTGTTGTTCTACTTCCTACAGAGTGAAACACTGTAGTGTCAGCTAGTGGAGACGTTGTGTTAGACAGTTAGACATTGATGTATTGTTGTTCTACTTCCTACAGAGTGAAACACTGTAGTGTCAGCTAGTGGACACGTTGTGTTAGACAGTTAGACATTGATGTATTGTTGTTCTACTTCCTACAGAGTGAAACACTGTAGTGTCAGCTAGTGGAGACGTTGTGTTAGACAGTTAGACATTGATGTATTGTTGTTCTACTTCCTACAGAGTGAAACACTGTAGTGTCAGCTAGTGGAGACGTTGTGTTAGACAGTTAGACATTGATGTATTGTTGTTCTACTTCCTACAGAGTGAAACACTGTAGTGTCAGCTAGTGGAGACGTTGTGTTAGACAGTTAGACATTGATGTATTGTTGTTCTACTTCCTACAGAGTGAAACACTGTAGTGTCAGCTAGTGGAGACGTTGTGTTAGACAGTTAGACATTGATGTATTGTTGTTCTACTTCCTACAGAGTGAAACATGGAGGAGAAGATTGGCTTACAAATCCTCACCTGAGTCAACTCATTACAAAAAGTGAGTATCTGTCTGTCTGTGTCAATATCACACATTGACAAGTACAACGTTATTATACTCTGTTGTATACTTATGTTGTCCTGAAAACTAATATATGAAAATATGGGGGTTCCACACTTTACTGGTTGTGACTACTTTACTGGTTGTGTTCGTGGCTACAGTTGCTTGTGGTTGCTGCTAGAGGTCTCAAACTCTACCCGAAACCGACCAGGCCCTACCCGACATTTCGGACCGAGGCCGGACACCAAAATATACTAAATAGCTGATTAGAATGTTATTATAATAATAGGCTAAATAAAAACATCAATTCTGTTATTTGTGTAGGCAGTCCTAGTGGAGGAAGGAGAGAACTTACATTGAGGAGGAGGAGGAGAGGAGCAACACATTTATTTTAGTAACACACGCTTAGGCTCATTCACACATGCCAAACTAGTATGTTCTGACATGACTCCTATTGAACAAACATCGAGGGGACCATCAGACAGTCAGAAACAGACAGAACAAGGAGAATATCAATGGGCCTCATGCGCCAACCGTTCTTAAGATGTTCTTAAGAGGAAATTTGTTCTTAGGCACACTTAAGAAGTTTTTAAGAACATTTTGGGATGCCTCAATGTTTTCTTAGCTGTGATTTGTTCGTAGGTAAGAACAAAATCTACGCACACTGAGGAGGACTCTTAGGGTGCCTTTTTTGTTCTTAAATGCAATCTGAAAAGAAAAGGGATAACAGCGCCCTCTACAAGATGTGTAAAGTTTGGTGTGGGGACCTCAAGGGGTCCATGAGGACATTCCAGGCAGTCCACAGCAAACATTCTACCACTCTTCTAATCCCATTTTATACTTTGAAAATAGCTCATCTACAAGCTCACAGCACATTCCATTACTCCTGTAGATCGATCATAACCCCCCACCATACCCACCTCATAACCCCCCCACCATAGCCACAACCCCCCCACTATATCCACCTCATAACCCCCCCACCATACCCACCTCACAACCCCCCCACCATATCCACCTCATAACCCCCCCACCATACCCACCTCATAACCCCCCCACCATATCCACCTCATAACCCCCCCACCATATCCACCTCATAACCCTCCCACCATATCCACCTCATAACCCCCCCACCATAGCCACAACCCCCCCCCCCCATATCCACCTCATAACCCCCCCCCCCCCCCCACCATATCCACCTCATAACCCCCCCACCATAGCCACAACCCCCCCACCATACCCACCTCATAACCCCCCACCATAGCCACAACCCCCCACCATAGCCACAACCCCCCCACCATACCCACCTCATAACCCCCCACCATACCCACCTCATAACCCCCCCACCATACCCACCTCATAACCCCCCACCATACCCACCTCATAACTCCCCCACCATACCCACCTCATAACCCCCCACCATACCCACCTCATAAACCCCCCACCATACTCTCCACCCTCCCTTATCCCCATACACCCCCACCCACTAGCAATTGTCCCTTCATACCCACCCTCCAGAGTCCAGTTATAACATTTTATATTCACTACTATCTGCTACTTCTACAAATAACATGGGCATTGTGCTAATTTCAGCCATTTTAGCCTTTATTTCTCTGTGTGAGGTCCTGTGAGTGCTGCAATCACACACAGGTGTGACTGTAGTCATGTAAAACCACACCCACCTGGGCAAAGCACAGGAAGGAGAGGGAATTCCCAATGCCTTATATGGGAATTGGTGGGCGGTTCCCTATGGTAATTAGGATGCAAATTAGGAAAGGTGGGGCGTCTACCTATGATAATTTGAAAGAACTGGCACACCCCTTCAACTTACAAGGATTTGGATTCATCACCATAAGAACAAATTTTGCGAACAAAATGCCTACTTAAGAACGCTTCATGAATCGGACTGAACTTCTCTTAGAAATTCTCTTAGGAAGAAATCTAAGAGAAAAATGTAAGAACTTATTGGCGCATGAGGCCCATTGTTTGTATTTGGCTTCTTAGTATTGTAACTCCCATACAGAAAGTCTACCCAAAATAAAAGATCCCTGTGATCAGTGCTGCAGGACTGTTTATAAACTTTTATAGTATATACATGCATGAAAAAATGCTGAATGGATTGTTTGTTTGTAAACTTAAAGAGCATATCCATGTGAGGAGTGTTGTATGGACTGTTTGTTTGTAAACTTAAAGAGCATATCCATGTGAGGAGTGTTGTATGGACTGTTTGTTTGTAAACTTAAAGAGCATATCCATGTGAGGAGTGTTGTATGGACTGTGTGTTTGTACACTCACTTCAGAGAGAGGAATAAAGAGAATGGACAGCTGCTATGAAGGTTTAATCACCACACCAGGCTGGATTGGAATCCATGATGGAATTAGATGGAACAGTGACAGGCTGACTAACATGAGTTACAAAAATCCATTATTTTGGTGATATTCTATTGAAATCTCATTCACTGCTTGAACCACACAGCACCGCCTGTGGTAACCCTATCCTATACTCGAAGTGTGTGTGGGTGTAGGTCGGTTAGAGTGACTTTTTACATACTTAGGGCTCACTTATTTAGAGTGCACTTAGGGCCGAGTTTTCCAGGCCCGTTGAGAACTCTAGTCACTACTAGTTTATAGATCAGGGAGACTCTAATCCTAAACATAAACACAAGCACAGAGCAGTGACCTGGTCATGACTAGTAAACAAGTGGTTCTGACCTGGTTGTTGGTCACTAGTGGAGCTTTCCTTGTAGCAACTTGTGTAAATAATGTGTTGATTGGTTGGAGGAGTGTCTTTGTTTGTCACATTGTAACATGCTGCTGGACAGGAGCAGACCACACACACACACACACACACACACACACACACACACACACACACACACACACACACACACACACACACACACACACACACACACACACACACACACACACACACACACAGTGCTCTGGTGTGTGTGATGTGCACCAGGCCTGTAGCACTACCATGAGGCCTGGTGCAGCCACTATGTTCACTACACCTTCAGAGCAGCAGCTTAGGTGCATGTGTGCATGTACGTGTGTACGTGTGTGTGTGTGTGTGTGTGTGTGTGTGTGTGTGTGTGTGTGTGTGTGTGTGTGTGTGTGTGTGTGTGTGTGTGTGTGTGTGTGTGTGTTTGTGTTTGTGTGGGTGCGTGTCAGTCAGTGAATGATGTATTTAATGTGTACTGTCATTTTCTCATCAGATTTCCATCGTCTCACACTGGACACAAACACAGCACACAGAGACCTCTCTCTGTCTGAGGACAACAGGAAGGTCACAAAGAGGTCAGGGGGTCAGCATCCTCCTGATCACCCTGACAGGTTTGACTATAATCAGGTTCTGTGTACACAGAGTGTGACTGGATGCTGTTCCTGGGAGGTAGAGTGCAGTGGAAAGGTTCATATAGCAGTGGCTGACAGAACAATCAGCAGGAAAGGACATGGTGATGACTGTAGGCTTGGATACAATGACAAGTCCTGGAGTCTGTACTGTGATGGTGTTGATGGTAACAGTTATTCTGTCAGACACAACAACCAGCAGACTGTCCTCCCTGTCAGAGCCTCTAAAGGCTCCAACAGAGTAGCAGTGTATGTGGACTGTCCTGCTGGGACTCTGTCCTTCTACACAGTGTGCTCTGACTCACTGAGTCACCTGCACACCTTCCAGACCACCTTCACTGGACCTCTCTGTGCTGGGTTCGGGCTACCCTGGTCCTACTCCTCAGTGAGTCTGTGTGATCAGAGATAGAGTCTCTATGTGAGGGTGACATCATCAGGTCACCATGGTTACTCAACATGTTTGACAGAGTGCAGGTTGGCCTGTTACTATGACCATTGAGACTAGCTGAGTCCATATTTGGGTATGAGTGACTCACCATGACATCACAGTGACATCATCATGATGATGTAATAAGCAGCACAGTGACATCACACATTACAGCTCCTGGACGTTGTCATGTCAACACCCCCATGCATTTGACCTTTGACCCCAGACCCCTGTTAGATCTGATTTGGGTTGTTAAAATGTTATAAACTATATGATGATTTCACCGATTGTTAACACGTCACATTGTGATGCATTGTGAGCTTGTAGATCTGCTATTTTCAAATAACAAAGCAATATATGGTTAATATTTGATCGTTTAGCTTCTAGGACCCCCTAGAACCCCCTCAAGGACCCCTGGCAGACCCTAGACCACACTTTGAGAACCAGTTAGTGTTGATTTTGTCGACTGAAACTATGATCGAAAATGCGTCGACTACTTTGTAAAATATCAAAATGAATTGGAATTGTCTTCTGGGCTGAACACATACATTTGAGAGTAAAACCGTTAGTTAACTAAAATTAGACTAACACTAAAACATTTCGGATGACTAAAATGTGACTAAAACTAAATGAAGCTTCATTCCAGAGTATGACTAAAATACAATCTTAATTTGCTGTAAAAGTCAGACAAAAGAACCAGTGGTCTCCAAATCAGTTGAAACACACACTGGCTGTTTGAAAACAGCAGATCTACAAGCTCATAATGGGTCCAGATGCATATTAAAAATAAGGGCGTGCTCTTTATCATCTCACAGCATGGATTACAACATAATATTTGTTGTTTGGGTGATAATGTTTGTGTAGCGACAAAACAAACATTAAGTTCTCTTCAATGTGTTTTTAAAACAAACATTGTTGACAAACAAACCCAAATACACACATTTTCCTATTAGGGGATGCTAGAGGACCATAGTAACATGTTCCTATTAGGGGATGCTAGAGGACCATAGTAACATGTTCCTATTAGGGGATGCTAGAGGACCATAGTAACATGTTCCTATTAGGGGATGCTAGAGGACCATAGTAACATGTTCCTATTAGGGGATGCTAGAGGACCATAGTAACATGTTCCTATTAGGGGATGCTAGAGGACCATAGTAACATGTTCCTATTAGGGGATGCTAGAGGACCATAGTAACATGTTCCTATTAGGGGATGCTAGAGGACCATAGTAACATGTTCCTATTAGGGGATGCTAGAGGACCATAGTAACATGTTCCTATTAGGGGATGCTAGAGGACCATAGTAACATGTTCCTATTAGGGGATGTTAGAGGACCACAGTAACATGTTCCTATTAGGGGATGCTAGAGGACCATAGTAACATGTTCCTAGTAGGGGATGCTAGAGGACCACAGTAACATGTTCCTATTATGGGATGCTAGAGGACCATAGTAACATGTTCCTATTAGGGGATGTTAGAGGACCATAGTAACATGTTCCTATTAGGGGATGCTAGAGGACCATAGTAACATGTTCCTATTAGGGGATGCTAGAGGACCATAGTAACATGTTCCTATTAGGGGATGCTAGAGGACCATAGTAACATGTTCCTATTAGGGGATGCTAGAGGACCATAGTAACATGTTCCTATTAGGGGATGCTAGAGGACCATAGTAACATGTTCCTATTAGGGGATGTTAGAGGACCATAGTAACATGTTCCTATTAGGGGATGCTAGAGGACCATAGTAACATGTTCCTATTAGGGGATGTTAGAGGACCATAGTAACATGTTCCTATTAGGGGATGCTAGAGGACCATAGTAACATGTTCCTATTAGGGGATGCTAGAGGACCATAGTAACATGTTCCTATTAGGGGATGCTAGAGGACCATAGTAACATGTTCCTATTAGGGGATGCTAGAGGACCATAGTAACATGTTCCTATTAGGGGATGCTAGAGGACCATAGTAACATGTTCCTATTAGGGGATGCTAGAGGACCATAGTAACATATTCCTATTAGGGGATGCTAGAGGACCATAGTAACATGTTCCTATTAGGGGATGCTAGAGGACCATAGTAACATGTTCCTATTAGGGATGCTAGAGGACCATAGTAACATGTTCCTATTAGGGGATGCTAGAGGACCATAGTAACATGTTCCTATTAGGGGATGCTAGAGGACCATAGTAACATGTTCCTATTAGGGGATGCTAGAGGACCATAGTAACATGTTCCTATTAGGGGATGCTAGAGGACCATAGTAACATGTTCCTATTAGGGGATGCTAGAGGACCACAGTAACATGTTCCTATTAGGGGATGCTAGAGGACCATAGTAAC